>VYZV01020508.1:114461-129928 GCA_013401275.1 Pandion haliaetus | reverse complement strand
CGGGTGTATGCCGTTTTTAAAAATGGTGGTTATGCTTCCCCTTTTCCAGTCAGTGGGAACTTCAACAGACTGCCGCAAATTCTCAAATATGATGGATAGTGGCTTAGCCACTTCATTCACCAATTCGCTCAAGACCCGTGGATGAATTTCGTCAGGTCCCATGCAATTTCAGGTTCCTTAGATGGTCTCAAACCTGTTCTCCTACAGCGGGTGGTTATTCATTCTCTCAGTCCCTGCCTTTGCCTTCTGTGACTTGGGCAGCATGGCTGGAACACTTGCTGCTCAGGACTGAGGGGGGAAAAAAAGTAATTTGAGTAACTTAGCCTTCTCCATGTCCTGGGTAATCAGGTCTCCCGTTTCCTTCTGCAGAGGGCCCACATTTTCCCTAGTCTTCCTTTTATCACCAGCATACCTATAGAAGCTTTTTCTTCTTGTGCTTGATGTCCCTGGCCAGATTTAATTCTATCAGGGCTTTGGCTTTCCAAACCTGATCCCTGGCTGCTCGGACAATTTCTCTGTATTCCTCCCAGGCTACCTGTCCTTGCTTCCACCCTCCGTAGGCTTCCTTTTTGTGTTTGCGTTTGTCCAGGAGCTCCTTGTTCACCCATGCAGGCCTCCTGGTGTTTTTACCTGACTTCCTCTTTGTTGGCATGCATCGCTCCTGAGCCTGAAGAAGGTGATCCTTGAATATTAATCAGCTTTATTGGGCCCCTCTTCCCTCCAGGGCTCTATCCCCATGGTATTCTACCAAGCAGATCCCTGAAGAGGCCAAAGTCTGTTCTGAAATTCAGGGTAGCCAGCTTGCTGTGCACCCTCCTCGCTTGCCCGAAGGATCTTGAACTCCACCATTTCATAGTCACTGCAGCCAAGGCTGCCCTTGATCTTCACATTCCCCACCACCCCCTCCTTGTTGCCTCCTCTATCACTTGGAGAAGGAAATTATCATCAACGCATTCCAGGAACTTCCTGGATTCCTTATGCCCTTCTGTGTTGTGCCTCCAACAGATTTCAGGGTAGTTGAAGTTCCCCTTGAGGATGAGGGCTTGTGAATGTGAGGCTCCTCCTATCTGCCTAGAGAGAGCCTCATCCAACCAGTCTTCCTGGTTGGGTGGTCTGTGGCAGACCCCCACTATAACATCACCTGTCCCTGCCCTCCCTTTAATCCTGACCCATAAGCTCTCTCCTGGCTCCTCATCCATCCCCAGGCAGAGCTCCATGCACACCAGCTGGACATTTGACATGGACGGTGACACTCCCTCCTTGTCTCCCCTGCCTGTCCTTCCTAAAGAGTCTGTCTGTATCCTTCCATTCCAACACTCTAGTCATAGGATCCATCCCACCACATCTCCACGATGCCAATAAGATCATAGCCCTGCAGGCATGTGCACTCCTCTAACTCCTCTTGTTTATTCCCCATGCTACATGTGTTTGCATAGAGGCATTTAAGTTGTCATCATGATCTGGCAGAACTGGTGGGCTGGGATGACAAATGGAGCTGCTTTGGCCAGGTCTTTCCTTTGCTTCTCTGTGTGAACGAGCTGTAAGTGCATGTGGGGCTGGTGCTTAGTTTCCTCTCCTTCCTCATGGCTACCTATTCCTTGCTGCAAGCTCTGGTTTCCAAGTGCAGCTGCAAGACAAAAAAAGAATAAGCAGACTTATGACCATAAGACCAAAACCTCATTATTTTGAGAATTTTTTCCAAGCAGGACTTGCCAGGGAGATGCACAAAGGTACTGTTAACTTACAATATTTTGGGAAAAAGCATTGGCTGGAGAGCAGCACAGTCAGTAAATGTATTTTTAACTTGCAGTCTTAGTACTTCATTTCTAAGCTCTAATATGGGCTTTTTCCAAAATCCCTAGTTATACAGTTCAAAGAGATGAAGATATTGGTTTATTGTCTCTTTCCTGTCAAGGAGCCTGCAAAACTCCTTCTAGAGCCTGAGTACAGAGGCTATTAAATAGAATGATTTGGTGGCATACTTTGCAGCATATGTGTACAGTTCATGTGAATGTAATTAGTGAAAACTAAATTTAAGACAGAAGGTCTTGCAATGGGTAGAAAAATAACTTAAGTTGTAGGCAACACTTTATTCAATTAGATTTCCCAAGGAATTTTTTTTTTAACATATCTTCATCTCAAACGTCTAACTGCCTTTTATGTTACAAAAAAGCCCTCTACTCAGCTACTAAGTGAATCATTCTACCATCTTCTTTATCAGAGTTTCTTATGCAGTCAAGGAAACAGAAACAATACAGATATTTGTGCATTAGTATCATCCGAGTCATTGTTCACCACTCCTTTGAACTAGGCACTGTACAAACGTACAGCAAAATGACAGTCCTATTTTGAAATCTTATAATCTCTCCACAGGTTTAACAAATACATCAACAAATAATGCACATAATTTATAAGGAATCCACTGTTTCAGTTTGTTTTGCTTTCAAAACCCAAACATATTCCTACAGCCCATCTACAAAAGAATGAAGAGTGTCAGGCAACATTTGCAATGAGCTGTACATCCACACCTAATCCACAGGGCTCTTTATATCTAATGAGCCTCTTTTTGTTGTTGTTGTGTTTGTTTTGTTTTGTTTTTTCTTTTCCAAATCCAGTAACCCTTAACTGGGCAAATTCCCTTATAAATTTTAGTGGTTTATGTAAGAGAAGATTCGATACCAATCAAATGTAAAGATGAGACTCGTAAAATGTTTTATTTCAAGAATCCATGGAGACCACTTGCTACCAGCATCAGCTAATCATGAGCTTTGAGTGAGACTTGAAGGGAGGCTCTGAGGCTAGTACTAAATCAGTCATATTGGCAAAAATGCTTCTAGCTACACAGGCTATTAAAGGAAACTCTTAAATCCAGAGCTATGGAATAGGAGCTGCTCAGAGCTTTGATACCCCACTTACAGGCAAGTTCCTAGATTTACCAGGCTTCCAAACTTGCAATGAGTTTAATTAGAGATGTTAGGTTGCAGAGGAAATCGGAAAATGCAGGAGTAATAAAATACCTTTTTTTCTCATTTGCTGTACAATTTCTTTTCCCCACCAAGTAGCATTACAAGAACACCTTTGTAGGAAGCATTTTCCATGGTTAAACCATCAAGAGATCAGACTCTGTATTAGCTTCAGAAAAATGTTAGCATTACTCTTATTGCTGAAAAGTAACCCAAAGAAATGTGAAACATTAAATTTTTTTTTCTTGTGATGACTTGTCTTCCATGACAACGTATAAAGATGAGAGCAATTTTGTTATTTCTTTTTAATATGAGATATCTCCCTTTGAGAACACAGGGAAAAGATTGGCTACATCCCTAGACTTTAAATGAGAAACAAGGATGATTAATCTTTTTTTAAAAAAAGACTTTTTCTTTGAATAACATGTTTGATTTTCAGTTAAAGAACTGTCGAATAAAAGTCCAAGCACTTTCAACAATTTCAACACAATTTTGAAATTCTAACTAATCTCACGTTATGCTGGATGTTATAATTTGACTACCTCTCTTGAGTTTTCTAGGGAAAAGCAGAATAGAGAAGAATAATTTTTCTGATATAATAAAAGATATAGCTGCCCTGTCACATACCTTCATCCACTCTTGTCTGCCAGAATAACTATAAAAGCAAAAACTACTTTAAAAGAAAAAGCGTTTTATAGGCTTTTGTACTTCCCCTAGGTCTTTCTTTGAGACCAATACACATCTTCAGTAAACTCCTCATCCCATGTTGTGTTGGGTAACCATCCACTTATCTGATAAACTATGATGATTTTGGAATAATGCCACTTATTTCATTGGAATTGTAATTCAAATTGTAAGGTAACCTTTGAGGCCAGACACACACTTGACTTCTCTATATATGCATGTTTGGGACTTTTCTGATGGTCTCTAAACCGACTGCATTTACTGGATACCTGTGTATGACATTTTTATTTGTGTTAGAATATATTATGTATTCTAGCGTTATTTTGCGAACTGTCTGGTCCTGTGTTGTAAAGGCAAGCATTAAAGTTCAGAAAATTCAGTAGTAGATAGAGTCAGAAAGATCAGTCTGGTAGTAACAATGCCACTGGTGTGCTGAGAATAAGAGAACAACAGTGTGCGGAGAAATGGTAATGCTAGACTTTGCAGCTTTGAGATCTTTGCTGACATCCAGTGACCTTTCAGTATAGGACAATCTTTTTCCTATCAATGAGGTGGCAGATAGACTCTATGTACGCAGAGGCTTGATTTGTTCTGAAGTGATGTCCGAACAGTGTTTGTCTGTAACAATTTTTTTTTTTTCTACTGCTATGTAGAAATATTTTTATGAATCCAGTTCTGAGTATGGATGCAATTAAACCAGTCTAAGAATGCCTTTAGAAGTGTATTTTGCTTCCTGGGTGAACATGACTATTATAGCCACATTTTCATACAGTTTATCTGCTTCCAAACTAAGCAGGGTTGTATGGCTCTAACGAGCCCTTGGAAATATTGCAAACACCAGTTAGCTACTTCTGATGCTACCTAAAATACTAGTTTTGTGGCTTTTACAGTTGCATCCAGAATTTTGCCTTCCACCATATCTCAAGAAGTCAATGAGCTGTAGGTATTTTGGGAATAGAGAGCAAGTGTGAGAGGAAGAGTAGGGGAAGAAAACAGAGGAATGGTAATGTGGCCTCTGGCATTTCCTTTATCAGAGCGTCTGTCCCCATCCACATGGTGTAGCAGAACATTCTCAACGTTATTCTTGATGCACGCAACAAGCAGCATCACTCTTGCATGTTGGTCCTTTTAAGACATTCCTCTGAGCTAAAACTTGAGGATCTGTTTACATGAAAGATGCCTGTAGGTAAATATGCCACTAGGCTTCAGAACTAGCTTTTCTACTTATTTTTCCATACCTGAAAGGAATGAAAATATGAGTCATTGCCTGAATTCACAAAATGGCAATTTATATATGACTAACTTTTTAGCACGTGTCCTCCAGAATGTTAAGTGGGGCCTCTTGGAGAGACAGGCAAAGCAATGCCAAAATACCTAATCCCAACAAGGATTAGATAATGCAAAATGTCTAGAGAATTGGAAAGTCAAAGCAACATGTCTATATTGCATATCTTTAGATTCAGACAGAAAGTGATGATTTTTTACATTGTGTTTTTAGAATGGAAGTGCCTAATCAACAAGGCTACTTTGTACACTTGTGTGTCTGTTTTTTTTTTTTTTTTTTTTTTTTTAAATCTGACATGATACACACAGTGGAAAAAGTGTCCTCTTCCACCCAGTGACCTTAAAAATGTAGTAATGGGACAAGAAAATACAGATGGCAACAGGCAGGTGGCACAGTAAAAAGAAAGCGTGGAAGAATATTTTCATTGAAGTAGGGCATCCTAGGACAAGACATCTTTGTGTCCAGAATTTTTGTTTTGCGTTGTTTATGTAAACTTTCATAGTTCCATGTTCTCTTTTCAGGAAAGTTTAATATTTAATGCAGTTGTTTTCAGATGTCTTATTTCATTTCCAGCATTTTCTTTCTCCAGAAAGGTTTATCATGGAAAGCGCTGCTGTACTCATTTTGAAATCTTGCCTCTGCTTCCTCAGACTTACTTTCCTCTCCCCATCTTGATGGCAGCATTAACGTATCTCACTGAATGTTACTTAAATAGTAATTGATCTTTATACCTCTGAGCGTCTTTCTGATAGCGACCACATTTAGGGCCATTGTGAAACCTTTTTGACCTGATTATGTGATTCCAATCAGCTGTGCACCAAGCTGCCCAGAGTGCCAGCTGATGGAGAAGCCCTGGTTTAGAGCTCAATTCTCTTGTCACTGACAGCAGCTACACACAGGCAGGCAGAGGTGGGTTTGGCCCTTCGTGATGAATTCAGGTTATTTCTTATTTTTCTCTTTCAGCTTTCATCTTTCTGTTTGAGATGGTACATGTTCCCAGATGCTTTTTATATTCAGGACAAGTTCTTGCTGCGATCATCTCACTCTGTATCTTCAGTAACAGCTATAGTTTTTTTTATACTTTAAATGTGAATTTCAGCCTTGGTTAAATGGGAAATTAATTCTGACCTGCCTTCTGTACCAAACCTGCCAAATGAATGGCAATTAACTCTGGACTATTAAACCCCAAAAAGCTTTTCTGCAGCTTCTGGGAGCTGACCTGGAGCTTCCTTTACAAAAGGGAATGAAAAGCAGCTTGGAAGCTCCAGAGGATTTTTGTGGCCTTTTTTGGGGGGGGTGGAGGGGAGTGGAGAACTTGAGTATTGTGATATCCTGTCTTCTGGTTCATTTTTAATTTCCTCAGGTTTCTGGCAGAAGAAATTGCCACTGTCTCTAGGCCCAAGGCAGCCCATGATATTTGTTGCTGGTTCTCTTTTGGCAGTCCTGTTACCTGAGAGGTTTTTCAAGTTCTTCCTAAAGACAGAGGTTAGACAAACTGACAGATTGCTGGTTGTGGGTAGTTCTCCCCACAGGCTTGTGTTTAACACCAGCAAAGTTTTGTTTTCAGGATATATATTTTTTTTTTTTTTCCATGTCAGTGTCTGTGGCTGGAATAATTTTCCATGTTTACATTATGCTCTTTAATGTTGGATGAATGTTCCAAAAAGCAAACAAGCAAACCCCCTTCCAAAGATAAGTTAATAGCTGTTACACAAACCCAAGACCTGCAGGTGGACATTCTTGCTTGCTGGGCTCAGCATCCCTTTGTGTGTGTGTGTACCTTCTCCTCTGAGCCTTTTGGCTGTGTCTGCCCAGCACCCACTCCTTGGCTCTTGTTAACTGATGGCCTGTCCTTCAAGTTCTTTCCTTCTACCCATTTACTTCTATAGTATTGAAAGAATTGCTATGGTATTCTGACTGCAAATGGAAATAATATTTTTTTGTGTAGGTAGAGTAACCGAGATCTAAGGTAGGTGCATCCTCTACAGACGGACTAATAAAACAGTGTTATTTAGTAGATACCAATATAATTGGCTGAAGCTATTTAATTATAGACACAAATGGGTAGAGGAAAATAAAATATATACTTCAAAACTGTCAGGCTTTTAACACTAAGATTACTCAGCAAAGCAGAGGGGGGATTGTTTTGGGGTTTTTGAGCAGTGGTAATTGTGTTATCTAGTGAAATTTGCTAAGCCTTTTACACATAGATATTCACTTTACTCTGTATATGTTAAACATTTGGTTATCCCTACTGAACACTCATACACTGCAAAACCTTCTGTATACAAGGTGAGATGGGCACACTGATTGAAGGCCCAATGATCGACTGAGCTGTAGCATTCTCAGGGCTTCAAGAAAGGTTTTTACTCAACACACTTTCCCGCAGGAGTTCACATTTGCTGTTTTATCTCTGGGAGTGAGCTTAGTGACAGTCACACACTGAGAGTCGGGGAGAAATGCCATGGGAGCTGCTTAACAGCATTCAGATGCAGAGATGGCATTTGATTCCCAGGCTGCTTTGCTGCAGCCGCTTTATAAGAAATCTAAATCAGGAAACTCTACAGGGTATCAGGAAAGCAGATCTCTGATCTGCATGCTCTCGCCATTAAAAACTGAATCCTGCTTCAGAAACAATAAACAAATCTAAAGGTTATTGAATAACTCCTATTCATTTCAGTGGAATCTGTGAAGTGGCAGAATAGCAGGTGCGTGGACATACAACCGCATGCGATAGGACTGCAAGAGTTCTCTGACAAGGTGTTAACAGGTTGCCTGACATACTTGTTGTAGCTGTTTTCATTTAATGTAGAAATTGTGTTAGTCTAATGCCTACATGTTGTTCAGGCAAAATGTTCTGGATGTGTTTTAAAGTGAGTGCCAGCCTTTTGAAACTGTTCCCAGTACCTGCATTATAGATATCAAATAGTCTGTTAGAGATAGCCGAGCTTGACATATTTCTTTTGCATTTTATTTTTTGTACATTCATGTTAATTTATATTTATAAATAACTGGAGGTGGGTAATAGAAGCTCTGCAGAAATTTTTTTCTTTCTCTTTAGATGTATAGAGCCTGAAAATTCTAAAATACCTTAGGAGCAGACATGCTAATGTTATGTTGATACTTCGCCTTTCATTCAATAAAAAAGTAATTTTTTTGTGATTCATTTGGTGCTGTGAAATTAAGAAAGTCACCAGAAGTGAATGTAAAAGCAAATGACTAGATGAGAAAAGTGATAAAAATGTAAGCACTGCAGCTGTAAGATAAGGTGCTCTATGATGTCGGAACTGTGAACTGTTGATTAAGTTTGAAGTAATTCCATTTTGCATGATATTTTTAAATTCTCGTATAAAACAATTGGTTTAAATGTGGAACCTTCAAAATACAAAGAATTAACCTCACCTTCCAGACAAGATGCTTAAGGTTAAAAATAATAGAAACATAAATCTTGTGCAAGTCTTATTAAAAAAGAAATATCTGCACTATGAGAGTTAGATTTCTTTCAACCAAAAACGCCTTTTCTGAAATGCTACCTTTCTGACAGTGTGACAAATTGCTGGAACAAATGCTAAATAGTTAAATGGACAAGTGATGGATGGCCTCATAAGCCTTGCAGGGCAGCCTGTGCAAGATACTAATTGGTTCTGTGGAACTGGTTTTAGTCAATAAATTCACTTGAGAGATTTTTGTGTGTGTGCGTTAGATATCTTTAAAGAATGCAGTGCTGTAGGTGACAAACCACTTGCAATGTATTAGACTACCAACAACTTCATTTTGTCCGCTATACCATCTACCATCTTTCAAGGATACAACCTACTAAAAATCTATTATTGATGCATTGCTGTCTCTCAAATGCTTCTGAATTATGAGTTTATTTGGAAGCCTCCAGAATTTTCTGATGCTAAAAAATGCCCACGTTAAGTTTTCCACACTGTTTGCAATTGCTCTTTTTTTTTTTTTCCTTTCTTTCTTTTGCTTTTTTTTCTTCCCCTGGAATAGATTCTGCCACCATTGCTCACTTTGAGCAATACTTTCTACTGCAGATAGTCTGAATATTAGTGAACTCCCCTTGTGAAAAGTATTGTCAAGATGAGTAAAGGCAATGAGGCTCTGGGCCTTGGGACCAGTGCCAGGAAAGACCTGGGCAGCCGTTTCTGGGACTGAATTTGGAGATGAGGGAGTAACTGAAAAGGGTTTTCAGGACTCTTAGTTTGAATTTAGGCCCTAGTTGCTCCCTGTTCTGAAATCCCTACACTTCACTGAGCTCTCCTGGTTGAGCTGTGGCGTTCCCAAGGGTATTCGATAGTTGTGTGTCTGTGCACACCCCAGAGCACCCCTGTCCTGGGCAGAGGTTGCAGCTTGCGCTATGGGTTATGTCTGAGCTCGAGAGGACTGAAGCCGCAGGAAGGTTCTCTGCATACCGTGTCGGCTGATCCATGGGCTGATCCACCGGCTGATCTACAGGCTGATGAGGCTGGTGCCATGGCACGTCTCCGCGTTCCCACTCAGCCCAAGCCAGGCTGCGGCAGGGCTGGGCCGCAGGGTGCCGGCCGGGGAGAGGGAAAGCAGGCAAGTGGACCCAGGTCTTCACAGGCAAAACCCCAGCTCTTACGCTTCTCCAAAGTGTGTGAAGAGAAGCCGGTTGCATTTGTTGCTGTCCTGGGCAGATCAACTGAAGGGTTGAAAGCTCTCACCCCGTGGTTTCCCAACGATTAGCGGTAGGTAGGCTTTTGACAGCTTTCAGTCCAGCCGCCTCCTGACGCCCCTGCTCTCTCCTAGTGCTCTGACCTGGATTGGGATTGCACAGCCCATAATGTGACCTGTTACCTTCACATCACTGTCAGACACTGGAAAGAAAAGCCCTGAAGCATTTACCTTTGAAGTCCTTCAGTCCTTTGTTGAATCTGGCCCAAAGGGATTTCAGTGTTCTTGGTTGCTTTTGTGGTTGTTTTTTTTTTGTTTTGTTTTGTTTTGGGGGCGGGGGTGGTGGTGGTGGGATAGTAGTTGTTTTTCTTGAGGTGCATGGGTGGTTTTGTTTCTTGGGTGTTTTTTTTTTCCTTCATTTTCATCAGTGTTAAGAAGAAATTTTTTTCATGGATGCTTAAAAAAAACCAAAACAAACCCCAAGCGCCCTCAATAAGTGAGCCAGGGGAGGGGAGAAGGGTTGAGCTGGTTTCACAGCTTTTCCAGATAGCAATTTCCTATTTAGTAAAGTAGAATTGATGGATTCTGAAAACATCAGGATTTACAAGACTAATCTTTATGTGATAAAGGAAAAATCTGAAATTAACTTAAAATTTAAATAATGCTAAACTTAAGGGAGAATTCAGCTCCAGGTCTCGACTGCATTCTGATCCCAACTTCATTGTAAAATAAAGCTTAATTTTTGGGAAGTGACTACAAGTTAGTGAGTTATGTCTTTCTGGTTGCTTTGCATTCTGTCCCATGCTCACATATATGAGGTGTTTCATAATTAAAGACTGTATTTCAACTGCTGTATATTTAAACCAAATTTGACTAATAACACGTACAAGCTATCTTAGCAGCAACGTTGAAATAATTAGATAGAGCAAACAAGGTATTTCTAGACTGATCTGTAACAAAAAGCATTAAGAAAAGGGCTGCCTTTCTGTCAATGTTTGTACCTAGGTTGTCTGATATATATTAACTTCAAGAAAACTTACTGGCAACAAAAATTCAGGCAACTGCCTTGATATATTTTCAGTGCAATACAGTATAGTCAAGCCTGGTAGAATACATATTTGACTGTAATGAAAATGTGGTACTTTGGGAGACTGTGAACACAAAGGTATGTAGGCTCCTTGTAAACCTTTTGGGAGGAGGTAGATGTCTCAAGGAGAACTTGCTGCATGTGACGTACAACCCACCTCTGGCTCCCCAGTACAAGAAAAACGCAATTTGCCACTATGGAAAAGTAAATTCGACTAGTTATGTGACAACAATACTAATACCTTGTTCCTTAAATCCTAACATATAATTAGATTTTATGACCAAAAAACCCAAGCCTAGTCAAAGCTTATGTTGCATAAATTACCTGTGTATAGATGGTAGCTTTCTTGTGCAGGTTAGCTGACTGAGGTATGCAACGAGTTGAACAGATCTGTTGTGGATCCAAACAAGGCAGGGCTGAATGATAGGAGTTCAGAGCTATCCTGTCAGGGGAAACCTGCTGGCTTTGCAGCCATCTGAGAATCAAGAGATAAATGCAATATACTTTCTTACATTTAATCAGACTCTGTGGCTCCACACTAAAGGCCCATGGGTCCCTCTGGAGCAAATTTATAATGAATATTTTAGTTTATTAATACAAAGGATTGTGACTATACACAAAACAGAACAAACAAATATTATGCGATCTCCGATATGCTGACTTGTATTTAGGCTTGTGTAAAAGCCCAAGGTAGGCTCATTTAGGATATTGAGCCATAAAGCTTAACTACCGAATCAACTAAAGACGGTAGACTAGAAATTTTCTGTGTAACCAAGATAATTTTTATAAAAGCATTTTACTTTTTTTGTTTAAAGCTGATTTTGAGCCCAACACTTTTTAATTTTTTTTGTGTTCTGTAATATAGCACACTTTGCTAAACATCACATGTAATAAATTGTTTACATCAACCTGAATATCCACAATGTGGCCCCTTAAAATGCTGTTAAACGTATTCTAACAATCTGCAAGTGATGCTGTGCCAAGAGAAGAGATCTTACAGCACAGAGCACTCCAGCGAGTCGTCACCAGGCCACAGCTTAATTGTTGAAAAGCAGATTTTCAGGTTTAAATACAAACATCCTTTTGCTTGTAAATCAACTGGAGATGAGGGTCTTGTGCCCATCTGGACATTGGAAATCTCTCCTTTGAATTCAGCTGACAGACTTGCATGTTGCAAGCATAAAGTACATCATTTGGTGTAAAGAACTTGTACTTACTATGTATGTATAAAAAGCATAATGCAAACCTCCCAAAGGCTTTGAGTTCCTGTAGAAACCTATTAGTCACCTCAGAAAGGAAGAGTAAGCTGCACCTTGGGTACAGTTGGTAGGGAAACTGCTCTAAAAGCTGCTCTCATTTTGCAAAGTTTCCCCAGCTAGACTTGAACTTTAAAACTTGAACGGGTTTTAAATTAAGGGTTTACTTTTAAATAGCTTATGAAACACATAGGTGATGAGCTGATATGTTTGTCACACTTGTGTATTTAGGAAGCCATGTGTTTATAAAAGTGTTGTATCACATCTGTGGGAGAGACTGCAGCTGCTTGTAACTTTGAGTGTAAGAAATCTGCTGACCTGCTGGATTCATTAACAGTTTAGAGTTATTGCTTAACCTTTCTAAAAGATTTTTCGGAAGAGTTTATAAATGCGACTCTTTTCAGAAAACCTGAATGTGTAATGTTAGAAGAGAAAATGAAAATTGAAAGAATAAAAGTGCTAAATGTCAAACTAGCAAGGACCTACTGAAATTCAGGACAAAATCCAAATTCAGGTAAATTCTTAAGTTACCATCTGTTCTGTTCACAAATATCTCTTATATACTATAAATACACCATACAGTAACAGCTTCCCAGCTGTGAAGAACCCATTTGCCTGACTGTTCTTTTAATGCTTCTATAAAAGTTTGGTTGTGAAGTTGGCCATCTGCCTAGATGCCAGTGTGATAGGCATTAATAAAACATAATATAAAGAATAAATTAAAACATCTGCTAAAAGTAATAGGAAAAATGTTCTATTTGGCATAGCAGGAAATACAATAGCATGGAGAAACTGAGCAGTCTGAATTGGTAATCATAATTTTGAGATATGGAGATAATAAAGGAGGCACTTGGGATCTCGTCCAGCAAGTCTTTGTGTTTGACTATAAGCATGCGAGTAACCCCATTCTTGGCTTACTTGCACATAAACCTAACACTAAGCATGTTATTTGAAAGAAACAGTTTTTACATTGTGGTACAGCTATATAGTTATCGAAGATTTATTTTACTGTTCAGTATAACCCTTAGCAGGTGTGGTTTTATCGGGAAGTTAAGATGACTGTATTTTGAAACCTCTCTGTCACCACTGTGCTCTGTGTGTATGGTGGGCTACAGTTTAGAACTGTAACCATGCAGCATCCCAAAGCTAGGCCCAGGCTACGTCTGAAGACTCCTGACAGAAAAGCCAAAGGGCAAACTGGCTGTCAGGATTTCCCCATGAAGTGTTTTATAAGCGCACATGTGCATCTTTTGCCCTTGTACCAAGTCAGCTGAACTGGAGCTGTGTCTGAACTTGGAGCTACACAGCGGTGCTAGCCTTCTGCCATACCCAAGTGATGTATTTCCTACAGGCTGAGAGTTCAAAGAACATGAGTATACCATACTTTTAATATAGGCAGTGTATCGCATATACCCATTGCTCACGCTGCTCCAGTAACAGGAGCTTGGCTTGGGCTAAGCATGAAGAGAGTTAGGGACATGATGAAGGCAAGTTAATCTCGCTAGTTACAGCTGGTAAAAAAAGGGATGAGGGACACAAGAGACAACCAGGGAGGGTCAAGTTGGACTTTAGGAAAAGCTTCCTTGCAAGGAAGGTAGCACAGCACTAGTTGTTCAGGGAGGTTGTGGGATATTTCTTCATCCCTGGAAGTTTTTGGGACTTGCTTCGGTAGCACTAGGGCTGGCCAGGTCCGGTGTTTGTGGTCTTCCTGCAAGTGAGGGGTTAGACTACAAGACCCCCGAACACATCTCCAACTAACTCGAGTCGATGCTTGCTCAGATCAAAGCTCTCTCTCTCTCTCTAGCAGAGGTCAGGAGCAGGCACTTAGGAAAAAGCAAAAGACAAGACATACGTATTTGTCCTCAATATTCTCCCATCATCTGGCAACAAGGGGTCAGGCATTTCCCAAATGAAAGGTGTTGTCTTTGTATTTATTTAATAAGCATGAAAAAGTTGGTTGAAATGTTTTAATTTTTTTATCCATTAATTATTTCAGCTGTGAGATATTCACAATTGATCTTGTTTTAGAAAGAGTTTTGGTTTTGATATTAATGAAAGGGCATTCTTATGAGAAAAATGTTATGAATTTAATTACATTTTCCTGGTGCACTCTGTCAGCTCTGCCTTACTGCCGCTTTGTGGGTAGGCAGGAAAAGATGTTCAAATTCCTGTTTATTAGTCAGTCGCTTGAATTCTTCTGCACTGCCCCTTGCACCTCTGTGCTCAATCTCTTAAGTCAGCTGGTTTGGGAAAAACGGTCTTTCACTTTCTTGATCAGCCACATAGTCTACGCCTCAGTAACTGAAGTAAAACCAGGTTGTTGTTATATCATTTCTAGCATTAAAAATAGGCAGCTCTGATTCAGTCTCTTCTGAGGCCTACCTGGGATTTTAAGGTTTGCAGCATTTTCTCCAGTTGCCGAGCACTGTATCATTTGCATGTGTCCTCCTCTACCATGTTGGTTGTTTTTTTTTTAAACTGGGCACTCGTCCTAGGTTTGTCTCCAGCGTGCCTCAATACCTGAGTCTGTTTCATAACACTATTTTAGAAATCTGCTGTGATTACTGGCTAATCCCTTTGTGCACATCTTTTGGCCTTCTCCTGGAAACAGGGATTAACCTTGGGTGGCATTTTTGATGTAGCTAGCCATGGTATATGAATCACTTCTGCTGCTGGTAAAAGGCTTTGCTGAACCGTGTGAAGTCTGCCTTCAGAGGTGCAAAGCACCTCCTTTCTCCCTCCTGTTGCACAGACTGATCTGTGCCGTGCCCTGGGAGATGTCTTCGTCTCAGTGTCATTGTCTTTAGTGGTGATTTTCTTGGGCAGAATGTTTTCTGTACTGCGTAACACTGGAAGCTCAATAATGCACTCTGTAATCACTTGGATGCACTCAGCAGCGGCTTGTCGTGCTGCTTGCTAATGGCATCCGATCAGGCTGCTCGTCCACCCTCCACTCAGCAGAGAGCTGACGGGTCCGGCTGGGCAGCGCACAGCAGTCACCTCTGCTGGGCTCTGCCAGCAACCACTTTCATGTGGGTGCTGTGACACTGGAGGAGAGTGCCCTGTTCATTGTTTTCTTTACTCGTTGGATGCTCATTCTCCGACCTCTGGCTATTCTCATTATGCAGCAGCATATGAAAAGTATCTCAAGGGTTTCTGTGTGTGTATCAAATCTAAAAACGGTATGTCATGCCTCTAATTATGATCTGAAGGTCTCTTTCTACATTTGCTTTTATCTGGGCATTTTGTTACTAGCTCTTTGTCCCTTGAAAACAAGCAAGGTCCCTTTGAGATGGACAGAATATTTCATGTAGGAAACATCAGTTGTGTATATTCAGTTCTATATTCTCTCAGTTCCTTACAAAGGCTTATGGGAACTTGGTGGATACTCTGCTTAAAGACATACAATTAGAAGCATACTTTAGGAACTATCAGATACCNCCCCCCCTTACTCTTTTTTTAATCCTTCCCTTTTTAGCAGCCTGCTTGTGTACTTGATATTGTAAGGATGAAAGGTTTGTAGGGAAGCCCTGATGAAGCCCAGGGGT
>VYZV01020508.1:92617-114447 GCA_013401275.1 Pandion haliaetus | reverse complement strand
AAAAAACCAAAAACCAAAAACCCAAACCCAAACCAACAAAACCCAAAACAAAACTACAAAAAAAACTGATTCAGGAAACCAAAGACTCATGTGTAAATAGGCAAGACCACTGTGAGAAACAGGTATTTCTGTTATGGATAATTTTTAAAGTTATTGGTGGGGGGGAAGTCTTTTACTTCAGATAGCATAACTTTTACTATCAGTGTATGTTGCAGTGGCACTCAGTACCACTGTACTAGTTAAGGGTCTGTGAGGAGTCTTTCTGTTATAAATCTGGAAGGTTATATCTCTGTCTTCTCATATTGCATCATCCTGAAACTTGACAAGTTGCCAGTGGAGAGGCAATTATTTCTCCCCAAACATTAAGAACATAACTTACATTTGTAAGGTATGTAGTGTCATGAGAATACATGGATTTAGGAGAAACTGATGAGGTGGTTGGGATTTTTTTGCTTTATTTTGCCCCAACTATAAAACTTGTATGTTGATACTATAAAAATGAAATTTTCCTTGCTCTTAGTTGAAAATGAGGTATAATTGTGTTTGTAATTTTCAAGGGTGAGGGAGCGGGAATGACACAGTCGAAACTCTTGAGCGCTGAAAAAACCCAGCAAGGCTGGTCACAAAATACTGTTCCATCCTATGAAAGAGAGCTGATATTATTTCCAGTTTGCAGATTGTTGTTGATTTCGAGAGCAGCCGGTGTTAGAGGAAGAGCCTGCGTTTCCCAGTGATGACTCACTGGATCGCACAAGCAGCAGGAAGAGCTGGTGCGAGGAGAGCCAGGAGCGGTTGTTAGGAGCTGGGTAGCCAAGACTATTAGCAGACTTTAGCTTGTTATTTTTACTTTACAAACTCCCAAGGGGGAACATTTTGGAAGAGTGAGACAAAGACCAGGCAGCCAGAGGAGTAGAGAGCATATTTGGAGGGGCAAAAGGAGTCTGGGGAAGGAAAGATGCCTTCTCTCCTGAGTCATCTGATAATGTACCAGCTTAAAGTAGCACTTTGAATCACCAGTGAAATGATTGAAATAGTGGTATGAACAGTTTAACAAATTGAGAGTAAATGAACTGCAAATACAAAATTAAGATTACCCAGTATTTCAGGATAGTTGTTTATGTGAAGAATGCTTAATGGCCTTGGCAAAGTTGGTAATTTTTAGTTCTTTATCATGAATTAGCTTTAGGAATGCTGATTGTTATAAATAGATGATAACAGTTTTCTTATTCAAAATCTTCAATGTATAAAAATTTTTTCTTTTCTACCTTGCTGTGAAATTGAATTTGAACCTTTCCTCCCTCCCTCCATAAAAATGGAGAAAATTAATCTGGATTATTTGCCAGCAGTGCACTTATTCGGAGGGTCGTGGAGTTTAAGATTCACATTCCTATAGTGGGGGTGTCTCATCTGCTGGCTTGGAGTTACAATGCTTTCCTCTTGGACCCCAGCTAAGTGACTGAGGCTGCTTCTTAGGACATGGATGACCCAAATTCAATTCTCTGCTTTACCATTCTTCTGTGTCCCAGATGGAATTTATACACCTTGCTCCAACATTGGGCTCTGCCTCATTTAACCTGTTGTAATAGTTTTGCTTAATATTGGACAATGAAATGAGTCCAATGGACTGAGAGTTGGAGAGATCAGCTAGATTGTTCATCTCTCTCACAAATAGAGGGCCACAGGGCTACTGACTAACATGCAAAGTAATTCTTGGTATTTTGAGGAATATTCTGGTTTTGATCAGAAATCTTCTGTGTACTTGCCCAGTAAATATTGAGATTTTGATACTTTTCAGACAGAAATTTGGGTCCCTAGTAGCTCTATTAGTATTTTTATTAAAACCCTAAACAGAAATTGCAACTGCTAACATACAACTCTTCAGAGAATTTTCAAAGGACTTACTAAAATTTGTTTTCACTCTTAAATCAAAAGAAATAAATTGAGAATCATGGAGCAGTAACAAAAAAATTCTTCAGTATTTACGGATAGAACCTTTATTTCTTACAATCAGATATGACTGTTACCATTTACATCACTGTACTGCTGAAATGCACAACATATGGAAAACAGACTGACACCATGCAGTCTGTGCTGGGTGGATGGGAAGCAGAAACAGTATGGGGCTGACGGGTTGCGGTGCCTAGGCGGTGAGGTCAGGGTTATCCCTGATGCATTGGCTATTGTGTCTGTATATATGTCTTGAAATCATGAAATTGTTTTTAATGGTTCCTCTGCCTAGTTCACAAGTATTATTTCCCTGCAGAAGAGTGGTCAGCTGCTTAACAGAATGAGGGAAGAAAGTCTGAAGACATTAAGCAGTGTCTCAGACAAGCCACTGGAGTTTGTGGGTGCCTGGAGAAGGTGCATTAGTACATTCATCCAAGGACGTGCAGACACATGCAGGTTTTGATGAGTATGACAGCTGATACTTGTTTGCTTAGCAGCTGGGACCTTCTTTGCTAGCTTCGTCACCAGTATAGAAGTGTTTCATACATGTGCCATGTAGTATAAACACCAGATTGCCTCCCTGCCTGCCAAATTCTCAGGACACTGGTGCCCGTGAAGTTGCTCTGAGAGTGCTGAGCAATCACGATGGCATTCGCTATGTTAGCATTTGTCACAGGACGTGAACATGTTGAAACAGGAATGGTGCATTAACAGCTCAGTGTCATATTGAGATTGCCACGGTTAGTGTGATCTCACACCCTGCAAAAGGTAACACTGATCTGAATAGGGCTTAAAAGAGAGCCCATCACAATTAATGAGGATGTTAACCTCCTCCTTGAAGGATGACTGAAATCCACAAAGTCCTTCTCGTGCGATGACAACAGCTAGAAGGAAGGAAAGAGAAATAATTGTTGAATTTTGACTTTTGTGGCTATTGAGAGCTTTTATGTACTGGGAAGTCAAGCTGCTCATATCATGGACTTGCTCCATGTTTCCCATTGATCTATATCCTGCAGTTCCCGGGTTAGCAGAATATGGCCACAGTAAGGTCTTCTGACTGCATAAACTGTTTGTTTCTTGATTTGCATTTTTTTGCATTTTTTTCTTAGCTCTTTAACCTCAGTGGCTTTCCAGTGTTGCCTCTTGCTATTCTTGTATTAGTTCCTAAAAGCCTTGCTTTTGCAAGTGTCTTCTGCCATTTTCTCCAAGGAGAGTATTTGTCAGTAGTTCCTACTTTTGGTAGAGGCATGTTATATGCAATTGCACCTGTAGGTAGAATTCCCTCCCCTTTCATTTAAATATTGCTTTATACTCCTGGACTACTTGGCAATTCAGCAGAGGACATTATCAGACTTGAGAGCTCTTCCACAAATTCTTAATCATTTGTTGTTTTCTCTTTTGTAAAATGCCTCTTGACAATAAAGTTGAATCTACATTGCAATCTGAATTTAAAATAAATTTGGTTACTGGTAATCCAAATAGATGTTCCTAAAATTAAAATGGCTGTTGGAAAACATAGGTGGACATGATGTACACAAGTGCTCTGATTAGAAACAGTGTGGTACCATCATTGCTAAATTTTTCATATTATCTCCCTATAATTCCCAGCAGTGGAAACCTGAAAGTGAGAAAAAAGAGGAAGTGGGAAAACTGAAACTCTGCAGCAGTAGAAACTGAGGATGCACAGCAGAAGTTCACACTCTTTCCACCTTGGTGTGCTAACACTTCTGATTTGAACTGTTAATTGCTCTTGTGCCTTTAACGCTTTGGAAATCATTTTTTTTAAGGTGTCTATTACACTGGGAAAATCCACCGCTTAGTATAAAAGGAGTGAGTGGAATATTTTATTAACTTTTATTGCCAGTCTCTCTTTATACACAAAAAAAAATAGACATTGCACTTACCTAAAAAATCTCTCTCATGTTGAATTTTCAGCTTAGTTGAACAGCAACTACTTTTAAAAAGTGACTACGTCCCTATGATACCTTCCTTCTAAACAAAACTCCTTCAGTATACACAGTGTGACTGACTTAGAGGCGAGGCTGGTAAGAAGGGACAGTTTTGATTTCTGTTGTCCTTGTATAGCCAGAAAAAACAAGAACATTAGCTGGGTATTGGTCCAGTTCATAGAACATAATCAGAATTGTTAAATAAATAAATAAAAAAAGTGCTCTGACTTACACCCAGTGAAACCACACAGACTTATCCTGAGATGCACAAAGTTCCTCGTCAGATTGCAGCTCTAGGAATCTTAATACATTTTCAGGCCAGGCTTAAAGGTTTTACACTGGGATGGTGATGCTGAATGCAGACGTGACCCCAGTTATCAGATCTTAGCTTATATTTACAATGATCTGGAGAAAAAAATAACAATAGTAAAGCTAAACCCCCTTATTTTTATGATGGCAAACTGAACAAATCAGAAAAAAATATTTGATCTATTTCATACTGTCTTTTCCTGGGTTTCTGTTTTATTGTAAATCACTATTTTTAAATAGGCGGTAGTGGCTAACACAAAATAAGTGAGTTTTTATGGGTGACTTACAACCTAAAAGTGAGTATTCAGTCATGCTATATACGACAGTTTTCCATGGAGAAGTTTTATGTCAAAGACTGCATGTGTGAGTGATCTGTAAGAGAAATCCATGTTTAGTGTTCAGCTGAACTCTTAGATCTTGGTAAATTGTCTTCAATTTGTGAAGTTGTCTTCCATCTGTGTAGTGCATGGAGACAGGCAGCAGCCTACGGAGCCAAATGGGAATTTCACTGCTGTGAGGAGTCTCTGACATGCTGATTCTTGCAGTGCCTCATTGGCAAGACTGTGAAGAAGATACATGACCAATGTAAGAAAAAACAGGTTTTGACATGCGTCAGCTTCAAGGGGCATAGTTTACATCAGTCCTGAGAGATTTAAAAAAAAAATATCCAAAAATAGAAAGACATAACTGGCTCTTATGTTGCTCCTTATTTTTATCCATTATATACATTTAGCTCAGCTAGGGAATGGGCATATAGCAGTGAAACTCTTTACTGTAGACCTGGTTTATTCTCTCAGGCTCTCCAGAAAGGACAACTTGAAAGCAGAGAGATGTTTGTGCATGTGTTTCCAGGTCATAGATTGCTTTCTCCTGAGGTATGCTTTACAGCAATTAAGGCACAATTAACAGAATTAGTATGTTTTCCTTTTTGACATTGCTATTGGTCCTAATTAAACATAGTAGTCCTAGAGTAACTAAATTGCTTCTTCTGCATATTTGTGATGCTTAGGAAAGCCTAAACCTTACAAAGATTCTGAATGCCAGAAATACCCATTTTGTCAGCTTTTTTCTTTCACTAACGTTATAGGTAGGCTTTGACCTTATGAGACAGAAGAAAGGATTCAGTTCAGTCCAAAAGTTTCTTAAGAGATGTCAAATCTGGGGTTTGTGAAAGGTTCTTCCTTTCCGTGTGCACTTAGGAAAGCAGTGGGGAAGGAGGGAGTGAGGGGGGCTCACAAACCTGTGTGCACCCATTTTTATACTTTTTTTTTTTAACCAGAGAAAGTTTTCTACTGCCTTGCAAAATCAAAGTTAATTAGTATACTGGGTTTGAACGTAGAAAGTGTACATTGCATCAAGTACAGAGATTACTACTGAACAGTACATGCCAGGTAGCTAAGGAAAGCAAGCCTGTGTCAGCTGATGCAAGGTCAGTTTACAATGGTTCATATTTTCAGTGAAAAATTTTCAGAGGTCTACAGACTCTCTGGACTAGTCTGTTGCCTGGGAAACCACTCTGTAAATTAGGGTAAGGGGAAAACGTGGTTATTAGATATGTATTTTTTAAGATTATTACTGTAATTTTCACAATAAACATCCAAACCAGGACTTGGCCATGGACTTGACAAGCCTTTTCGTGTTTGTACACGAAGAACAAAGTTGGGATTTTTTTTTTGGTAAGCAATGCATAGTTGCATAGGAGGTTAAATATTAAGCAAAAATAGTTCTTTTCCAAGTGTACTAGATTATGTGTTGTAGACATAAAACCTCTTCTCAGTTTTGATGGCTGCTGTGTCTGCCTTATAAGCAGAGTGGACTGCTGGAGGAATGGTTGAATCCCTCCCTCCCAAACCTGGTATAATTGAAAAAGCCAAGAGAGAATAAGGATTGCCTGAACTCTTACAGCTCTAATCGTTTTTTATCCTGTAGGTGTCCCCTCTTTTCTTAGCACTTGTACTTTTCAAGAGCATGAGCTTAAATTTTTATAAGGGATATATAGCAGACAGATTTACTTAATATGTGGTAAAGCACAGAGCATTGACTTTTGAAATTGTTAAAATAGAATACTTAGATCGGGCACTCCAGACACTGAAACTTCATTTGCATGCCATTTCAAATGAGAGTTTTGAAATATGCTAAGAGCATAAGATTGTAAATGTATCATTTTGAACCTCCTCTGAAAAAAAGGAGAAGAAACAAGATCATGTTAAAATACTAAACAGTTCCTCCTACTCTAGCTAATCAACAAGACAAAAGCTAATTGTTTTTGCAGACTCTAGTTCCTTGGAGACACTAAGTAGGGCACCATTTGCATTGAGGAAAGTGGAGAAAATGAAGGCAAATGTATGTCCTAGTTGAAACTAGATACTCATATAGAGATGGTGAAAGCTTAAGCGAAAATGGGTTTCAGGGAACTTCTTCCCTATATGTGTGCCTCATGAGGCACTTCTTCCAAAACATAACCAGCAGGATGGTTTTTACAAGAGCAGCCATGGCACTGTCTGGACAGCAATGGACAGATCCAGTACCCGAGCACATGCTCCCAGTCACTGTTTCCAGGTCTGGTTCTCCAAGATGTGCTATGCGTGGTCAGACCAGCCTTTAATGTCTGCTCTCCCTTTCTCGGTCTTGGTATGTGGCTGCTGGCACTCTGGTTTTCCTCGTGGCTGGGATGGCTCCTTCAGAGGCCACCTGCCTCCTTGGTTGTGATGCCCTGAGTTGTGCTGAGTACTGGCTTTGCTCTCTGCACTCTCAGGAGGGCTGTAGGTTTCCCAGAAGCTGGTTCCTGGGTCTGGCCTCTCCACATTTCCTCCTGCCAGGCTTTTGTTTTTAGCAGTGAACTGAATTCTTTGACTCAGAAGGAATTACCTGTAAAACTGATTCTACAGTGTCTGTTTTGGACTGGCTGCAGGAGAAACTGCAGTTTTTATATTTGTGCATGTGCAACAGGAGTCCCAGACTCTTACTCAGACAAGTTTCTATGAAGAAACTCACAGAAAAGCTAATGGCTTTTTCTGGTAGTAAATCCATTCTTTCTCGGGGGTTAAGCCATTTAGTAACTGTGGGCACTGATCTCTCTGTCAGGTTTTTCCAGACATGGTGCCTACCTAAGTGTCAATCTGCTGCTAGAGAATGAATGCTCCAATCCATACTAAAGATTATTTTCCAAATTGAATGGAATTGTGGAATTGGGAAGTTGACAGGGGTATAGTCTCTAAACTGTCACACCTGTGTACAAAAAGTAATAACACAGGGCACACTGCAGTCTTCTGGACTGGCAGAGTTTACTTTTATCTCTGTAATTGGGGTAAGTAAGGGAAATTTGGTATTCATTGCCACTCAGCTTCCTCCTCAACTCCCTGGTGGTAACAATCTATTTCACTTGGCTGTTATTGTACTATATTAACTTATTACACTCTCTATATATCATCTTTTTTTGTCTAAAAGGGATTTCTTTTTTTCCTGCATTCAGGAAAGTGATGTTATAAAAATCATGAGACTCCCTTTTGTTTGATAAGCGTTCAACCTGGGCTGTTCCACGTAGTTCTACCAGTGGCCCGGAGTGTTCCCCAGCAGAGCACTTAATGTGACTAATCTGTTATGTATAGTTTGTTCTATCATGTTCTCCCCATGGGAAATTTGTATAAACATTGCAATGCTTTCCTGTGGCAAGATGTTGTTTATGTTTGTGAATGTTTGTTATTTGTGGGTGTGTTAGAAAAGGTGGCTTTGAGAAGAGAGCTGGCTTGCTTCCTTGGTTGTTCTGGGAATTCATTCCAGGGCTGCTATTGTTATCCTCTGAGGAACCTCATTTGCTACCCAAGTAATCTTTATTACTGAACACAGTTACTGACATTACAGAATACAGACGTTTGTGCTTTTAGAGATTCTTTAAAAATCTGTGTTAAGATCCAGGTCCAATGGATGTTTTCAAGATAAGATCTGACAACTTTTGGATAGTTTGGTGTTTCCATGGATCTTTGCTGGAACATCATGTGCAATAGCCCATGGACAATAGCAAATGGCAAGTTAAAGACTGGTCTTGACTAGTAATGTAATTGTCTAAAGGTAGTCAAAGAGTCAGTTAAGTTACTTAGTAGAAGTGGCTTCAGCAAACACGAGATCTATCAGTGTAATGCTTTGAGAGCATCAAAACAGTGAAAAATTGCCCATCAAATTTGACTCCAGGTGCCATGTTTGTTTTTTGAAATCTGTATTCTAGCTTTTGAGACAGTTATGTTACATATTTTCCTCATCTTTGATGGTAACACATAAAGCAAAACTGCTTTTTGCTCTCAGAAAAAAAGGGTGCTTTAGAGATAAACGTGTCTCAGATATTAACAGTTTCATAAAGTACAAGTTGTACACAGCTTTCTTGTTCACAGTATCATTCCTTTTAAGCAGAATATCAATTTATGATGCAGAATTTCAGAACTGCTTTAAAGTTTCATTTTCTAGTGCCATGATGTTTTCTCTTAAGGCTTTGTTACTATGCATCTCTGGGCAGGTATGGAGAGGTCTTACTCCAGCTTGCTTAATCGCTTTATATTGGATTACTAATTCTATCATATACTTATGATGGGGCACATGTCTCTAGAAAAGTTTTTTTTTCTCTGAAAAAATGTAATGTATTGCACTTTTAAAGAATAAGATTCAAAGGCTGGAGAAAAAACACTCATAAATGATTACTTGTACTTGGAGCACATATAAAGTAGTCATAGTGCTGTGAATCAGCCACGCTGATCATGGCAGAATGAGAAATTTAACATGAAATAAAGTATTATGCTGAAGAGGAATACAGGGATATCTTCTGTCTCAACTTCTGCATGAAAAGAGTAAACACCTGATTAAAAAAACCCAGTATATCTCTCAGCCGACTGAATTGCTTTCTGGAAACACTTACAATAATTCTGGGCTACGTAAGCAGCAGTTATTAGCATTCACCATCAGTTTTATCCAAGAGATGTATTCTCTGGCAGGCCTGTACCAATAAAACTCTGCTTCAACTAGGTTTTATATTCTGCTTAAACATGTCCCGTCTGCTTGGAGTATCTCATCTCTTGTTCCTAAAATGCTTTTTAGATTACCCTATTTTTCACCTCCCTTATTTTGGAGTATCATAATTCATTCCTTAAAGAAGCAAGGGTTAAGTCTATGTGAGTCTCAATCAGGGTCTATCATTAGCATCTACTTAACCGAAAGCTCATTTCTTATCTTGATATAATTGTAGAAATGGAACAATGGGATAATCCAATCTACTCGCTATTCTAAATAATTCAAGTCACTTTATTCTGATTCCTAAGAAGTGACTGTCAGCAGTCTGGGATTTGAAATAGCAAGTATTGCTTTATGCTCAACAAAACACAGATAACTGACAGCCCCTTCAGATAGGGAATGGTTCATTTTGTGATGCAAAACAGATAGCTTGGTTGGGAATAATACTGTGTATCTATATGCAGGAGTAAATCCCAGACAGAAAGCACAGGCAGATGAAAAGATTGTATTGCTAGTCTCTTTTTTTCCTGCGGTAAAACTGAATATTTCACAACCGTCAAGAGAGTAAGGCAAGTGACTGGTTAATGCATTGGCTCTGTTTGATGTACCTTACAACTATTTTTGAACTTTGAGCTGCCTCCTTTAAACACAAGTAGATTCTTGCTGTGATTGAATAGCTTTCCCTAGTAAGAATGTTGTGATAGGAGATTTACATGTTAGAGAACAGTATACCTCCAACATAGGTAAGCAATATTCCTGATATCGTTGATAATCAAAGTGCTCAAGAGCTAGGCAGTCTTCTTCAGCAAAGACTGTCTTCATTCCTTTCATCAATTATAGGAAAGTCTTGGTTTCAGTGTTTTTGGTTTTTTTTTTAATTATTTTTTTAGTTTATTTATTTAAAGTAGTTTGACATGTACGTTTTGAATAGCTGAGATTTGCATTCCTAGATCTTGTGGAGATAACTCTGATAGCCAAAGTAATCAGATGGTGAGCTTATTAGTCCAGTTCTTCACTATCACAGTGTATCACAATGGTGTGTTCTTCAGTATCTGCCATTTGGAAACCTGCCAGAATCTTGGTGCATGAAACGTCAGTAGAACATTTCTGGGGATGCTGCCAAAGGGAACTGCTTCATGCATTTGGCCCTTTTCCTCCTCTCTGGCTGGTGCTTTCTGAGATTACTGCTGGAGATCAGCCCAAGCGATACATACACCTCTGTGCCCAGCGTGGATGGAGGCACACATGTAGGGCAGTTTTACTTGTCCAAGTAATTTCCAGATGGGTGGGTAGCAGCGTCTTGCACGTCATCGTTCTGGGCTGCCATGCTCATTAGCTAACTGATCCAACAGCAACCACTTCACATGTGAAGCCCCTAAAAGGAACTGTTAAACTGGCAGGTTGAGTGAACTCCCACTGACATTATTCAGAAAATGTTTTGGAAAACATTTCAGAGCCCCAATGAAATAAAAAGCAATCTATGCTTTTTGAAAGCTGCACTGAAGGGGAATATGGTATTTTTGTATTCTTGTGGTGAAAAACTATACTTGAAGAGATGCTTAAACTTGAAAGAACATGCAAGAGGAGAACAGGCAGCAGGCAGACTTTGAAAAGCAGCTCTGAACGCCTTGGCAATACTCCTCTTGGTGGTGGGAGCCCTTTTGCTGGCAGGTGAAGAGGCTTCTGCCTTGAGCCAGACCCTGTCTGAGAGGTGCTCCCAGTTAACTGTGGCTGATCATGTTCAGATTAGCTTGGTTTAAAGTATAATTGTCCGAAACTACAGGCAAATACTAATCTGTCAATCAACTGTTTCATTAGCTTGTAAACCCCAAAGTTCATAGACTCACAGAATAATTTAGTGTGGAAGGGTCTCTGGAGGTCACCTGGCTCATTTTCCAGTCAAATTCTGAGTGTCTCCAAAGTCAGATATTTCACAACACCTCAGGTCTTTTCCATTGCTTACCTTATTATGAAATATTTAGTTAAACCACAGTTGCATCACCACAAAAGTGCAGCATTCCCACATTTATCCATTCTAGTGCCCTTCCCTGTCATCCAAGAAGTTAAGCAGGAAAGCTAACAGGGAGTAAAGGAGCCTTGCAATGTGACTGTAACATGGACTCAGGAAGATATTAGATCACATGCAGTGCTTCTTTCTTATTTCAGTACAAGATATTTTTTATTTCATATAGCTCCACATTAGGTGTTTACATTTTCTGATTTAAGCCTCTGTAAGTGAATCTCTCACAGCTGCATCAAGATTCCTAGATTCTCCATTGGAAAAAAAAAAAAAATCTATTCTGCATTGGAGGGGGGGAAAAAAGTATTTTTTTTAAGGAGGCAAAATAATTTGATTTTGAAGTGATTACTTTTTAGATATCTTAGTAAGTATTAGGGATTTGATATATATTTTTCAAAAAATTGATCTTGAAAACCAGATTTTTAGTGGTGATAATCTGGCAAACACGTTAAAAAAACCCAAACGAATTTACACGTATATACATGTAGCATTATTTGCATAACGTTCCGTTACAACAATCCAATATCAACAGCTGGATTTAAGTGACCAGGATGATTCGAACCATATTTATTTGCTAAAGGTCTGGAATGCCTTTGTCAGAAAGCATAGGGTGACTCTAGAACAGGCGGTATAGTATGCAGAATATCTGAGATCATAATGGGAAATATGACCAGGTCTTAAATGATTTATGCAGTTTTAGCTCTTTATTTCATCTATTTAGCTTAGCTTGAGGTTCATTAAAGACTTTTTTTCCTAGTAAGATGGTTGATGTACCCACATCACAATTCTATATAGTTATAGGTAAGCGTGAAACACTTTCTGCAGGGATTAAGTAAAATATTGTTTAGAATAAATTAACTACAAGAAACAACTATGTGATTTTCTTGAGAGCTTAATTATGCATAGTGTTTGTGCTTTATCTTAGCCAATTCAACGTTTCCATTCTTGCTGCTGCGGGGTCAAAAATGAAGTATTTAAGTCCTCAGAGAACATTCAGATTTTGGGGAGGGGAGGACTTGATTCTAGGGATGAAAACCTAGAATGGTGTTATTTTCCTCACTAGAAAATGTGACGCCTTTGAACTTGTTATGTGTTACTAAACGGTCTGGAAATTTGACTTAATATTGCAAGGCAACCAAGAAACACCTCTTTTTCAAAGTTTTCATTTCTGGTCAGAAATAGGGGCTGGCTGATGACAACTGTTTCTCTCTTGGTGAGTGTGTAATAATTTTCAAACCAGTTGTGTGAGCCTAGTAACAACATCGATCAATGTACTTGAAAAGGAAGCCACCCACATTTACTGAAGTGTGTGATGAGATACGGAGGTTATAAACGAGACTGAAGACCCATCTGGAAAACAAGCAGCTTATTTTTATTTTTAAGATAACCAGAATCTGGAGGAGCGAATGCAAACATCTAACTTTTGTGCCCACAATTGCCATTCATATGACTGTTTTGAGGCTTTTTGGCAAACTGAAATTGAATGCATCCGAATTTATGAATTTTGGTGGATCAATACACACTATGCATCGAAGTAACGGTGTTAGCCCCTGCAACAGACTCACTGGAGTTACCGTGCATACAGGCCTTCCTGTTGCTGAACTAAATGGATGATCTGCAGAGACTTGCAGAGATCTGGATGATTTTCCTGAAAGGCTGAAATAGCGTTAGAGGTTTCCAGATGAAACCTAATCAAAGAAGGCAGGCAGTGGCTTGGGTTGAAGACTGCCTCTCTGGTCTATAGCAAAGGGGACAGGAACCAGTTGGTTTGACCGCAGGAGCAATGCAATGCCCACCACGTTTGTTTCTACTGGTAGCAAAAGGGTTCATCAGGCAGGATGGTACCTGTTGTTATAGGCTATATCTTTGCCCACTCCATTCTTTGGTGACCTCCTCTGCCTCTCTGACACAGACTTGCCGTGGTCCTTCCTGGCACTGACAACAAGCTGCAGCCCTGGCCGTGATCTTCGCTCCCCCTCTGCCAGCCTGCCCTGGACGCCAACCCTGCCTGTGCCGTGGAGAGTTGGTACAAAGGAAGCAGGCAAGAAAAATTATTGGAGCAGGAGAAGAGAGACAGGTCTGCACATTGACAACAGACACTCGCATGTTGCTTGAAATTCAGACTGAAATATGATCTTTTCTGCGACATTTGTAAAAAATTACTTTTTTCATGATTAGGTTTTTTTTTTTTTTTTTTAACTATCATCTTTGTCAAAACATCAGTCTCTTCTGCTTGCTCCCAGCTTTTTCAAGGGGAGTCTTTCCTATTAGTTAGAGAAAATATATGAAATCCTTTATGGCTCTTAGATGAAGGTGTGTTTTTTCTGTTTTGGTTGGTGGCCTTAACTTTCTTATTTTTCTGCCTGATTTCTGAGGAAACTTCATGATAACTGTGATCCTGGGCACTCTCTGTTTAACAGCCAGAGTGTAAAAACTTTATGAGAATGTAGAGTAAAATCTGTGTAATCACTTACACAAAGCACACTCTTGTGAACTGCGTTTCTGTGAGGGTAAAAATCCAAGGGGAAGCTTGAATAAATTTTTTTGTGTTCAGTGGAGGAAAAACTTGCTTCCTGCTAATACTCAGCCCTGTCATTTCCTTGATGAGGGTCTCCAACTCTTTTATATTCCAGGACTCTTCCTTCCTCCACCTTTCCATATTTTCTGGGCTCCCTCCGTTCCCTGCCTGAATATCCTGCTATTTGGGCAGCAGCAGGGAGAAGTCCCAACTCTTGTACGTGTGCCATTCATGAAGCAACATGTTCAAATGCCAGCGTCTGTGCCACAGGAGATGCCATTGCTGCAGTAATGGCATCCCAACTGATTTATTTTTGCTCTTGGCTTGCTGCAAGCTTTTCCATGAGCTGCAAGGAAAACTGTTTTTATATATGTATTTTTTATCATGTTCCTCAGCTTGTTATTCATGTTATGTGAAGGAAATGGGACAAGTGCTGAGAAGTACAGCAGCAGGTACCAAGGTGTGTGCAGAGCCCTGGAGCCACCGCGGCAGACCCAGCAGCAGCCTGCCTTGGTGGGGGTGGCTGGAAAACTCGCTCCCTCTCCCCTGCGGCAGCTGAGGCACAGCTGGGTCTGAGGTGTATGAATGGGCTGGTGAGAACTAATCTGCTTGGAAGGACCTGTCGCTACGGATTTTAGAAAGGGTACGGTTTGAGGTATTTAAAAACTCTTATAATTGAATAAAATCCCCAGTGAACAATCCATTTTTGGGATATCAAAATAAGTATATTTTGCTTATGTAATCAATCCTCAGAAAATAAATACTTCGTCATTCATTCCATCCAATTTACTTCAGTGATTAGCACCAAATAGAAGTTGTATGGTCAATTACCGTATCACACCTTTATGTGCAGTTCCGTCTACTTTTTTATTTATTAAAAACAGTGGTTCAGCTTTCCTTTTCTTTTTAAAAAAAAAAACAAAACCAACCCCCAAACTCTGCAACCTCATTTTTTTTTGCTAATTAAAAAGTATGTTGTTGAGACTAACCTGGAGTTGCATAAATCAATAATGCTACACAGAAAAAGAGAACAAATTGTACCTCTTATTTGCATAATGGACAAGATCTAAAATTAATTCCTCGGGTTAATGAGGGTCCTCAGGGTTGTTTGTGAGGATATACAGCCTCCTGTGACACCAGTATGTTACTGATTGAAAAGTATTGCTCAGAACCGAAGAAAAGAAGTGAAAAAATCAGGAGCAAGCTGGTTGGGGGACTCAGTATACTGAAGCTTTTAGCTTTAGTGCATTGATTTTTGGCTGCCTGCATTGAGCTCCAGCATAAGCTGAGGATACAAATTCAGATTTACCCTTGCTTTGAGGTTCAAACTCGGTTCTAATCTCAGCTGGGGATTTGGCTAAAACGCAGCTGAGTTCCCAAGTTTCTGTCACACTGACAGGAGGTTATCTTTGTCTTTCTCAGAAAGAGAATAGTGCTCCCTAGAGGGGAGCAAACACAAACACCCTGAAAACGTGCAGGGGGTTGGTTATGCAGCTCTGTGAACTTAGAAGAGGTCTGAATCTTAGGCAAGACAGTCATGGCGCCAAAAAATGCTAGGAACAGGCAGTTACAACAACATTAAAACGTCTCCTATTTCCTGTTCTGTTTCTCCTCCATTACCTCTGTCCTCTCATTCCAGGCAGTTAGCTGCTGCTTTCTCTTACTACCTTGCTGTGAATCAGTAACGTGGCTGGAGGAGCACAGGGTACTGCCACGGGTGCCCATGCCTGCATGGAACAGAAAAAGGACAGGAGGAACCTTGCTTTTGCCGGAGTCCAGAGTGGTAGCAGCTCTGGCAGATGGAATTTCTTTTGGAAGCTTGTAGTGTGACTGCAGTTGGATGCACTTTTATGGAGATGGCAAGAGGTGGATTCAGGGCAGAAGGGAAGGCCTTTTACCTCCCCACCTGGTGTAAAATTTCCTATTCTAAAACAGCAGGAAGCTGGTGCTATTCAAAGTTCAGCTGAGGATAGACAAAACAAATGTGTGTTTTTCCTAAGCCTTTTTCTTGATAATGAAGTATATTAACTGAATTTTACCTAAACTATTCACCATGGGAAGGTCGTAAACTACTGAAGAAGGGCTTCTAATGCAAAATTTAAATATCTATTAGCACATTTCACCTACGTGTGGCAAAAATTACAGTGCGGATCAAACACAGCACTATGACTCCTGCTTTTTTTCCTATTTAATATGCATCTTGAATATTGCAGCAGAAGAGGTGATCTAATTTAAAGGGGTATTCTGAGGGAGGGAAAGTCCAATGGTCAAGTGAAGTAGGAGTTTTCCAATTTACAATACAGTGACTTGTGGAGACTGGGGCCACTCTTGCTACCTTGTGCTTGGAGACTCTACTTGGGAAGGCATCTACTTACAGTACAATTGCTGCAACCTGTGAGGTTCCAGTTGCTGGTGCTCTGATACCACCTCTCTCATCAGTGCAGCATGTTTCTGGGAGTTCAGAAGCAGACAGGCTTTTTCATCAGCTGAAACATCAATTATGTGATCATGTCCATCAAGGTTTGGGCATACCAACTGCTCCATATTTATGACTATGGATACTGGGAAGTTACCTGACAATGTGGGATGAAAACTATTGGCCTGATCTATGAAAGAAATCACAATTTGGATTTTGTGTGCGTCCCGGTCTTCTGTATATGATGGAAGACCTTCAGCACAGAGGGCCAGGCCAGGCCCTGATGAGATGGCACAAGGGAGCAACAAGTTCCTCCAAACTGACAAAACAGAGTGAAACCTGTCCTCCCAGATCCTGATGCAGGAGGCAGAGTTCCAGCGGGCTGGACAGCAGGCACTGTGTGAATTCCCCAGCCAAGCCCTGGGGTGCAAGAGGAGTAGCCTTCATCATTGCCCTGCAGTCTCCTGAGGCCAGCTCTGCTCTCCCAGACTTCCCATGGGAGGCACAGCTCTTCTCACCTGCTATGACTCTCTTTCTGAACCATTCAGCATGGAAAGGTCGTAAACTGCTGAAGAAGAGCTTCTAATGGGCATTTGGAGGGTAATGATTAAGGAACGCTTTAGGAGATAAATCTGGTCTTTGGCAATTCTCTGTCTCAGTTTAAAGCAAGGAAAAGGCTGCTACCTAAAGAAATGAAACATTAAAGGAAAGCATTTTGTACATGAAAAGCAGATGTTTTGGTTAACTATGCTGGAAGATGTTACTTAGCTACACTGGTTTATATCTACATGATCCCGTTGGACACTGGTCTTTAGATCTGAGTCTGCAATCCCTAATCTACATGGAAAATATGCTGTGTTTTCTCCATGGATGTATTACTTTTCAGATCACGAATCCTGAAGTAGGAACGGTAAGTGAGATGCCATTCCAGAATTATGTGTTTTGTATTTACAGAAATTTTCACTTTTTCTTTTTAACTGAGGGTAACTGACTTTCCAAACAACCAAATAACTTGTGTAATTTTTTTTATTCTTCATTGGTATAGATTAAATGTGAGACAGACTGTTCAAAACAATAGTTGGTTTTAATTAATTTTGATTGAGGAGATGGAATTCTGTAAATAATGACTATAACTTTGTATCATACTTTGGTGTAGTGTTCCCCCAGGGAGGAAGTAGAAAAAACATGTCTTCCTTTGGCCTTTGCAATTATTTCCTGCCCTTTCTGTTGTGTCCCCTTAATGCTGTAGGACAGTCTTCCTGTTGCCATTTCTTGTAGTCAGTGAACATGAAAAGTATTTTTATGCTAACGGTCCTTTCACCATAATTTCTCTGAAGATTACAGTTGCAAATGATGCCCTCCTGCTACCTCCTTCTAGGAATGAATCACACCCTTAAAAAAAGTGCTGCTTCCCCTTCTGGCCATCTGACTTGCCCTTAGCTATTTCTACAGGGAATAGTATAGTAATTATTCACTTTATTCATTATCATAAAAATCTGACTTGTCAAATGATTAGTACCTTTTCTTTAAATGGCAAGAATTCTCATAAGATGCTGTGCAAATGAAATTGTACATAAAAAAACTTCAAAAAATGTTAATCATATGAAAAATCAGTTCTGAGTGAAAAGGAGTGATGAGAGGAGGAAATGATGCATGCAATGAACCTTGAGTCACAGGGGACATCTACATTGCAAAGGTAACTTGGGCTCTGTCGAACTGGTTTTAGTTTTAACCCCTCTGTAGAGCAACCTGTAGCCAGAGTTTGAGACCTTAAAACCAGAATGACTTACAAATGCAGGTTTTGCTCTTACAAGGACTGGGATCCAGCCCCTCTCCCGGTGCTGTTTGTCTCCTTAAGGGGCTCTGCACAATGCCCCTTGTGGGGTGGCCAGGCTCTGTGGGGTCTGGGGAAGATGGACAGGGTGCTTCAGCGGGAGGAGCTGGCAGATGTGCGGCTGCGCAGGCAGCTTTGGGAATGGGGAGGGTGCAGTGCTTGAGGAAGGTATTTCAGTGGAGATGTGTACTGGGAGAATCCGAACGTGGGTGTCTGAGCCCAAAGCTTGCTGTTTCAGCAGTGCCCTGGCCTGTGAAATGCTGGGTGCCCCTGGCTTTGCGTCTTGTTCAGTCAGTCTGGGCACTAAATGTAGCTGAAAGACTACGGGCTATTCAGCTTGGTCTTACAAGTTTTGGTCAAATGTGTATAGACAATTAGGTCCTAAAAACACATTCAAGGAAGGTGTATATTTTATGGGTGGAAACTTCCACCCGTGCTTTTGGTTATTGAGCTGATTATTTATATCCAACAAAGTCTTTAAATGGATCGGGAGAGGAATTACTGACCTGAGGATGGGAGCCTTTTCTCTGATTCACTGCTACAAATAGAGCCTTTAAAAAACCCCCCAAAACTCAAACCAAAAGCACCCCCGCTCCCAACCAAACAAAATCCTGTGCAAACTAACAAACCCAAGCAAACACCAAAAAACCTCTAAACCAATCCTGCTCCCCCTGTGGCATCTTCCATCCTGTATCTATTCATTTCTTATCCTGATGGCACTATTTCTGCCTGCTTGAAGTAGCATTGTATGCTTTGTCATTTAGGGTCAGTAATTCTGGACCAAATTTTAGACCACATCCAGCTGTGAAGTGAACCAGGGTGCCCTTGTCCGTACATGGGGGTAATCCCTACCTTGTTGGGAAACAGGGCTTGCTATACTGGGAGTCAGCAGATGTATCATGCTACTTTAAAAGGTCTACTCTGTTCTTCTATAGAGACAGAAGATATATTAATATTAAATAAGAATTTTCTCATATACAGAGAAAGTTTGCTTATTTAATCTCTTGTACATGCACACAGTTATATCTCTGCTTTTTTTGTATTTTTTTTACATGGACTTTTTGCCGTGTAACAACCTTCTTCAAACTGTCTGTTGCGTCTTGCCTATGATCTATAAAGCTAAGAATTATGGAACAATTCCCAGGGATTTGTAGATTTCTAAAAACTGAATCCTACTGTAGAAACTTAGTGAATTAAATTGCCCAAATGTCTGTGGTTTTGAGAGTTTGTAAGCCTTCATTCTACACAGGGGAGAAAAAAAAAAAAAGACACATTAAATAAAGAGATATTCCTCAAGCTGAAATCAGCAGAGCTTCTGCTGTGCTTTGCCTATCGTTCTTCAAAAGATGTTTCATCCTTCGATAAAACATTTGTTAATACTTTAAAGATTTCAACATAAGATCTTTAAAAATTTTCTCTTTTTCTACAATAAAAACCCAATAATATGTCATAATTTTACTTAAGTATTAAACTACTTTCTATATCTGGAGCTAACTATTCACCCTAGGCATTTAATAACAACAATGCATCACAGAGGAATTGGGGAGTAAGAAGAAGAAATAAGGGTGGGGGAAATAAGATGGAGGTTTAGCATCATTTCTGAGATTGCATTTAACTCTGAGGTCTCTGACTCTCTGCTAGCAACATGAAAAAGTAATCTTTTTATGTCATTGATAGGCAAATTATGGGAAATGCTGAATAGTGGGCATAGAAACTAATTAGAAAAAGAGGAAAATGTCCTTTCAGATATAAAATCATGTAATTGGATAAACTAAGGTTCTGAAAGTCTTATTCTCTCACTCTTTTTTTTTTTTTTTTAATCAGTTTGCAGGAAATGGAGCAAAGCAGAGCACACAAAAAAGAGTGGCAGGGGGTTAATTGAGACCTGATAATTAAAGTGAAGCATAGTCAAGGAACAGATATCCTTCCAGCTTTCAGTGTGAAAATCATGATGGGTAGCACTTCTGGACTCTGACTGCTGTTGTGATAACCCTGGGAAGCTGCAGTGAGAGCCTTAGTGACACACAAGTTTGTGCCCGAGAACAAACATTAGCAGGTGGGGAGTTTCATAAAACTGGTTTTTTAATTGATCTTTTTCTTTTTCCATCTCTGTCTTTGTGTCTGGGCTGTTGATGGGTATGAAATGGAAAGGATGTACTCCCTTGGCGACAAAAAGCGTGGGTGAGCAAGCGGCGGTTGCAGGGTAATGGCAGCAGTGCCTTGTGCCAGTCTCAGCTGAGTGCTGAGAGATTAAATAGATTAAATGAAAATAGATGCAAGCTTAATTGTATTCAGTGATATAGGAGGTGAAATCAGAGCAGTATAAAATTGGGCCTAAAATAAGGATTGTTACTTTACTTTTTATCAGTGCTCTCTTTGGATTGCCAGGAGTCAGGACTTCTTTCAGTCAGTTAGAAATGAAAATAAAACAAAGTACACACAGTGCAAGACAAAAAGCCACTCTCCTGTTTTGTTATAAAACCAAAACAGCTTTGCAAAAGATTTGTGGTATTTTAGAAAAATAATAGTTTGAGAACCATCTTAGACTGAAGTTGCTTGGATTTTTCTCTATTTTTTAAAGCAAGATGACTTGCAGTTTGAGTGTCTAAGTGGCTGTTATCCTGATTGAAGGTAAAAGTCTCTCTTACAAAGTTAAAATGTTCAGAAGTGTAATGAAGTCTGAGATGACGCAATTGTGACTCATTCTCTAGATTTTGTTGTAGGCTCAGAGGTAGTGGTTAAACTCCCTTTCTCCCCAGCCTGCCTCCACCCCTTCAAATAAGTGTATTTTATGGAAGGCCCTAAATTTGGGAACTGATGAGTTTTAAATCCAGACAGTGAGAGCGACTACTAAACTTAAGGGAGAGTACAGAAAATAACATAGACATGAAAGTCTGAAGAACATAATGGGGAGAAAGGAAGTTTTAAAAAGAATGGAGCAAATTGAGAGCAAAGCTGTAGGTATGTGTTGTGTTTTTCTGGGCCCTGGATTTAAGAGAAGACCTGTGAACTTAAAGCAGAGGATGAAGGGTTTGATTTGAATATGAATGTCCAGCAGGGTCTGAGCACCATGAAAGGGATAATTTTAGCAGCAGCTTTTTGAATAGACTGGTTGGGTACAAGCTGAGGTATAAGTAGGCTAGACAGGCTGCAGCTAAGATCAAGGACGAGGAGAGGGGAAAAAAAAAGCCATGAAAGGCAGATGAAATTCACCTATGTGTAAAAAAGTCTGGCAGAAGCATGTATGACTTTCAGTAATACCTGCATCCTGTTTTGTAAATTTTATTGGTATATTGGATTTTGGTGTGGCAAACAGAAATTTCACTCGGGCAGCTAGGGCATATTTTATAGTATACGTTTACATACACAGTGCACTGAGGGGTTTGGTGAGGGTCTGGAACGTAGGGAAGATTATCAGGGTATGGATTCTGTTGAGACATTTCACCAGATAGAGGAAGGTGATTTGTAGTAAAGGTGATCTTTAGCAATCAGTATGTGGAGTCAGAGGTTATGGCAGGTTATCCAAGAAAAGAGCAAAAATTATCCAACATTGTCTAGATCCAATGACAGACTTTCAGCAAAGATTTTGAAATTCTTTTTCAGACCTAATCCCTGCTTGTGCTGTAGAAGTAAAATGTCAAAACAAATATAATGGTTAGTGAACCAATCAAAACAGTAAGAAAAGCATCTAGCACTTTTTTTTATCTTACTTTTGTAACAAATGCTTTTTAAATTCCACAGTCATAAATGATATTAGAAGAAAATACCATATGATGAAAGTTTAGTCGACACAGGTGAACACTAAAAAAGGGGGTGTGCTGTTAAAGACTTAAATAATGTTT
>VYZV01020508.1:79596-92493 GCA_013401275.1 Pandion haliaetus | reverse complement strand
AATCCTACCAGAATCTTTATTTGATTTTATGTCATAGGAGGATGTCATAGAGTTATTTTTGTATTTATTAACCAAGTAACCAATGAAAATTGATTTTTTGACCGAGGAGACTCAGGTATTAACTTGATCAAAAATGAAAGAGGCTAAGCTCATTTATACTATAATGCAATGAAATTAACATTACTTTAGGACTGTATTCTGTGCATTTAAGTACATTCTGTTTAAATATTTTCTCAACTCTTCAGGATTCCAGCCAATGTTACTTACTTTTTTTTTTTCTTTTTTTTTTTTTTAGGAAGTGCTTTGAAATTGAAAATATTAACACTGTTCCTTTCCCTTATAATATTACTTTATTAGCTATTATGCCATGCACTCATCACTTGTTTATGATCTCATCTAATGCCCACAAATGTCAAATAAAGTGTAGTCACATATTTCATTCTAAAAGTGTAGATATGCTTTCAGTATAAAGTAAAATGAATGGGATGATAATTTTGAATCAGCAGTCTGATTAGAAGTTATGCCCAAGGAATACACTTGAAAGTCAGGAAAATAGCGTTATGTCTTTCCCCACTAAAAATAATGAGATCTGCTCTGAAATTTCTAGCTAAAATTAAATTTCAATAAATAACTAGGGAAGAGAAAATGTGTCTAACTTGCAGCTTCCCTCCCCCATTTTTTTTCAAACAGCACAAATAAATTTTTCATTCAGAAATTTGATGTTTGTTAGGGTCAGAAATGTGAACAGCTTTCACTGATGAACAAATATGTGAGCTATTTTGAAATCTGAAAATCTGTTTGTAAGTTCTATAAATAGGAACAATGGAGTGCTGAGCTGTAACAAAAATCTGGCCAGGATTTTATGTGCCAAGCTCCTAAGAATCTGTCCCTCAAAGTATAAAAGTATAGCTTTATCAAAGCAAAAAATATTTGAAAAGTATTAAGAGCTTTCTTTCTCTTCCCTCCCACCCCCTGCCACCCTTCATGTTGTCTTCTAGTCCAACCCATCCAAAAACACAAGCAAGCCAAATCACTGTTTCTTGAAATATGTTTTTTTATGTCATACTGTGATGGGGTCCTGTCATGCTCCATAATAAACTAGTAGTGAAATTTCCAAAATCTCCCCTCATCTCAAATGACTGTATAAATACGTAGAAAATGTAAACTGTAACATCACAGCCTTGGAGAAGCAAAGGTATCGCATACAGATGCAGGGTAGAGATTTGTTTAGGGCCGAGATGGCTACTAATTCCTGGTTTGCACTATGAAGCAATTAATTTTCTTGTGCTCTTCCTATTATTCTCATTACAGAATATTTAGCTAGACAAAAGATATGTTCTTGTTCTTTTTTTGTAGTCCTTAATATGGGTAGGTCTGGTTAGTATTTAGAACTATTACCCATTTTTGATGTTTCTTAAAGGTACCTACAGTACAACTAATGATATTCGTATTCTGAATACAATAAAAGCTTTGACGTATTCTCTCTCTCTGTCTTACATATGATAAATTTTTCATGATATTTCCATTAAGAAGCATGTTATGTCTTGTATGCTATGAGTTGAATATATCTTGTTTTTTCCTGTGAGAACAGATGGTTCATTTTTTTTTTTTTTTTTTTTTTTTTTTTTAATGTGCAATTTCTGATTTGCCTGTGTGCTTTAAGAAAATGAAGATGACTTTTTTGGGATTCCTTCATGTTTGAACTTTAAACTTGAACTGACACTGGTGGAAGCTGAAAGTATAGGTTACTCTTTTTTTACTGAGTACTGAGATCTCTCAGTCCTCTAGCGAGAAAGGAAAATTCTGTGTGCTAGGGACTGGTAAATTTGTGTCTGTATGTCACTCTTGTCTGCATTCTTATTGAGAAACAAAATTTTTACTGCTCAGAGGCTGAGGGCCTTATCCTTCTGATCACAGTAGAGACTACAGACACTCTCTATAGAAGGATCAGCCTAAGAGGAGGAGCCTGATTAGTGGAGGAGAGATGGAGCTGAGATGATGTTTGCCATATGTCAGTAACAGAAGTTTTGATTTCACTAATAAAGTAACTGTAGAGTCCAGAGTTATGGACACAAATGTAGAGCAAGTCTACCCTAAATACAAAGTTGCTTCAGGTCAAATGCACTGTAACTACCAGCAGTATGAATCCCAAAGAAAGATGGAAATGAAGCCTTAGGGTATCAGTAGCCTGTGGCTGAAGCACCTTTTCTCTAAACTAGTTTTAGTCTAGACACTAGCCGTGTGCTATATAGCTCTAAACACACATAGCTATTAGACGTACAGGAAACCGGGTGGTACGGAGGCTTCCCTGACCTTTGTGGTGGAACAGAACAAGCTAAAGAGGAGATTCATCAAATAGATCAATATAACAGGTCTTATTTTTTCTTAAAGTTTTGCTGATTGAAAACTGTTATTAGTTACACCTGAATGAAACGTGAGGGTTACTTAAATTTGGGCTTTCTCTTGATTTACATCACCGTAGATTGAGGACAAACTGAGTCCATTGTTCAACTTGTCCTTTAAACCTTATATTACTAAGTTTCAATGATTCAAGAAAGAGCTTTCTGTATATATGATTTTTTGACTCTTGAAGAAAAGGTCGAAATGTTGAAAACTTGAAATTTCTTTGGAAGAGAGTATAGTCTCTGATTCTGATAGAGTCAAGCTCTTCCCATCTCTAGGATTAAACAAGGTTACCTGAAAATATCTGCAAGGGTGTTAGTTGTCCTTTGAGACTCTACAGGGCAGAGAGACTCAAAAAGAACATTGAAAAATGGCAAGACTTAAGTTAAAGAAATAAGTTTAATCCAAAGCGTTTCAGGAGTTGAACATCTATTAACTATATTTTTGTTTTGTTTTATTTGTTAAAACTTTTGGATGATTTCTTTTTATGTGTGGGAACCAACCAGTATCACCCCTTTTAGATCTTTTGCTGCAAAAGTGATAAGGAGATAAAAATACAGATAAGAAAGTAGTTCTTTTTGTAGGCAGAGAGGTGGAATTAGAGCCATTCGTGGTACTAGGGTGCATTTGTCCCCATCTGTCTTCCTTTCAGTAAGTGCTTGTGTGCCCTTCTATGTCCCTCAGACTTCTGCTTGTGTTTCAGAAAACTCTAACTAGCTAACTTCCATTGGGAACATGGCAAAATTAGGAAGGTAGCTATCAGAAAGGGTTTTCTACCGATTCATCTAATGGGAAAAAAACCAACCTGAACATGTGAACTTACTTTTAGTGTCTTTGGCCAGCAGTAACAAAAATTGTTTTGAAACCTAGAAGAGCTGCATCTCCTGGGCTGAGTAAACCAAAGGACAGGAAATGCTTCTGAAAAGATAGCAGCCTTAGACATGCTCAGAATGGGATTAATCATCGTACTCCACAGAAGACTGAAGTGCTGACAGAAACAGCTGTTCAGGCGAACAGCATCTGAAAAACATTTTGTAGGGCAACTCCATTAAATGGATGAGACCTCCCATTGGAGCCTAATGGGAGCAACCAATTCCCAGCATTTGACAGAAGCGTAGTGCATGGCAAATCCAAGTATCTTCTGCTCATGCTTTCTTGTGGTTGCACCTCAAAGGTAGACATCACCTGACAAATCCTGAATCCTCAGATAATTTTTTCCCGTCTTTCAATCAACAGGAAAAATTCCCCAAAATGCAGTGGACAAAGGTTTGCTTTTATGGTTATAAACAAACAGGAAAGCATAATGATATGTAAAGTCCTGTGTGCTACGCGAATAACTATGGAAAAGAGGCATTTCCAGTTCACAACAAGTTATTTTGTTTTAGTGGTTGTCCTGGTTTCAGCTGGGATAGATTTACTTGCCTTCCTAGTAGCTGGTACAGTGCTATGTTTTTGAGCTAGGTATGAGAAGAATGTTGATAACACACTGATGTTTTCAGTTGTTGCTAAGTAATGTGTAGTCCGAAGTCAAGGATTTTTCAGCTTCTGATGCCCAGCCAGCAAGCAGGCTGGAGGGGCACAAGAAGCTGGGAGGGGACACAGCCAGGGCAGCTGACCCAGACTGGCCAACAGGGTATTCCATACCATGTGATGCCATGCCCAGTATGTAAACTGGGGAGAGTTGGCTTGCTTGGGAACTAACTGGGCCTCTGTTGGTGAGTGGTGAGCAACTGCGTTGTGCATCACTTGTATATTCCAATTCTATTATTATTATTGCTATTATTGCTATTATTATTGCTATTGTTATTGTTCTTTTATTATTGTTATTATTATCATTATNGAGTTTTAGTTCTTTTCCGGATTTTCTCCCCCATCCCACTGGGTGTGTGTGGGGGAAGTGAGTGAGCGGCTGCGTGGTGCTTAGTTGCTGGCTGGGGTTAAACCATGACAGTGGCGAAATTCTAATCTTTTAGTTAAAGAAATGGTGGACCAAACTGTAATAAATACATATCTTGAAATAGTTTTGGAGAGATTAATTCTGCTCATACAGAATCTTTTGTCATTCAAGGTTTGAGTTAAGGGTATGCAATTCTTGCACTGAATGTATCTCTTAACAGAATTGTCATTCTGCTTGGTTAAAGGCGATACGGTTGGAAGATGCACAAGCTATTGTTTACCAGTTGGGAATGTTTTTCTTTACTTGATAACCTCCAGAGTACATGTTTGTAGTAAGAATATCTTCAACGTTTTCAGAGTAGCTCTAAGCTAAAACATCTTCCCTGTTAAAGGAGTGGAAAATAGAAACTGTCCACATTATGACTGACTTTACAGGTATTTTCTGAGCCACACTTTTTTTTTTAGGTGCCAGATTCAAAAGGTCTCTATATTCTTCTACACTGAGAACTATTCTTAAGACAAAGAAACTTTATGTCTATTTTCTTGTTATAAAATTTTTAGATAAAATATGCTATTTAACAGGTTTTTTTGTCTCTGGCAAATTCCAATGTGTACTACGTTTACAACATGGAACTGGAGGCACCTGTTAAATATGTTACACAATGACAAATTGTATTGTTACAAACTCCAGCAATCAGTGTTCATCTCTATTTTCAAAAGCAAGATGGAGATATAAACTCTACACTCTCTCTTAAGACTCTGAATAAATACCTTTGTTTTCTGAGTAACTATATTGGTTTTTGATGGTAAGACTGGGGATATTCCCTTGTATAACAAGGAAGTAACTTTTCCAGTGCACTTACACCGTTTGCACGTCCCAATTAAAAAAAGACAGAGTTGAAATATAAGCATATCTTTTTCTATTTTTATGGTTATATGTGAAAATATCAAATAAGCCAATCAAGGCAGAGCAAAACTTCCAATTATCTAACATAATTATATTAATATGTTTTTATTTCAAAAGCGTAATTTTCTTGTCTCTGCTTAGAACAGAAATCTGAAAGTGGAAGGTATTAGACGAGAAGAGGGTGGAGGTCAGGACAGTAAGTCTTGTACTAGTCAGATCTGACAACAATTCCCCCTACCTGGGTTTGGAGTCTGTCAAGTGCCCTAGACAGCTTTCAGAAACTTTAAGTAATTGTAAAGGAGTAATTGAGCCACCGCTCATCAGCGTGAAATAAAGATGCTTCATTTTGATGCACATTGGCCTATAGGTTTTGGAGCCATATGTTTTGCATGGGTGCTTCGTTTGACTTACAGAGGTACTCAACTGACTCTAAGAAATATCCATGCTACAGCCTAGCAAAAAGTTTTCCTGTTACACTTTTCATTTTGCGATTAGACTTCATAGATTTTTGTACAAGGAAGCTCATTCGTGCAGCCTGGTTTAGTTTTCACATACTTGTCATGTTTAGACGGCAAATGTTAAGATACTACAGACATAAGCAGTAGCACAAATCCTCTGGCAGTGAGGTAGTCTGGTGTACTGTTAGAGTATACTATATACATTTGCGTTGTAATTCTTCTTTTATTAATATTTGGGGAAATGAAAATTAGACCAGCATGATATCTGTTTAAAACAGAGTAAGATTATTTCCTTCAAGGGTCTTTCACCACTGTTTTAATAGCTTGAGATACTATGCAAGATGGTCAGATCTTATGCTGTAAGATGTGGATACTATGTGTGGGGAAACAAAGAATATTTCATCTCTTACTTAAATCTTCTTGGCTTTGGTAACTATGCAAAACTGAACAAGAGCTTAGTAGCTGTAATGTTTGATGGTATTTCCATAAAATTTGTGGCTTTCCAACTTTGTTGTGGAATGAAAGTCAGGAAATCTGACTGAATGCATTGTTACCTTTCAAAAGCCTATGTTTTACTTCCGCAAAATCCTGCAACATTGCTATCATTAAGCATCCTTTTCATTAAACTGGGGCAGGAAGAGAAGGAACAGGAAAGGAACACAAAGGGCAACCGTGATCTGAAGTTTTTGCTGGAGAAGACGAACAAGGTACTATTTGGGCTGCCAGAAGATGAAATCAGAATGTCTGTTTTTAGCACGTTGGGCGTGATTTAATTCTGTCATCGTCAGTCAGATGGAAAATATGCTGACAGGCTTTGAACTACTGCTGACAGGATCGAAGGGCACTGGGGTCACAGTGTGATCAGTTGGCACAGCAAGGGCACCTTTAACTAGCCATGTTACTAGTTTAGTGCATTAATTTGTGTGAAGCATTAATATTGGTATTATTTATGATATTTTTTAATCTTTTTTTTTTTAAGTCTGGCTTTCTGCTAGAATGCTGTTTTTAGTATTGTATGTTAGGGTTGCTCTTTTTATTACTGTATTTTAGGGTCACGTTATGTTGTGCAATCATCCAGATGGGTGGAACTACAGGCAGAATTATTTGGCTTTTAATGCATAAAGGAAAGTCTACCAGAAAAATTACTGAATTCATGGCATGTTCCTCAATGATTACATACTGAGGAAAAGAAGGAAATAATATGTTAAAAATCAGTGTGGTCTGTGCTTTAATGTTTTTGTGAAGGAGATGGTTTGTTTTCTGATGATATTTCAGATGTTCTTGTAGTTATTTTGTGGACTTTTCCAGCTGCCCTAATACCAAGCTCTTTTACATTTTCCTTGGTTTATAGACGCTCCAGGGAATACTCAGTTTCACAACAATGCATGTGCCTCTCTGGCTGTACCATGGAAAAAACTGTGTATTATGATTTCTTTTGAAAAGTCCATGCGTTTGATCATGTAATGAGGTCGAGATGTTCTTCATAGATACTTTTATAGTGTTATGTCCATGACCTGATATGCCCTAAAAGCGAGAAGCAGGTAGTTAACCATTTATTAGCTCTGCATGTGTATGCAGCAAGAGATTACAATAAGTCACCACATTATTAAAACGGTCTCAATTGATCATTCAAGCATTTTATTTGTGCATAAAACCAACACTGGAACGTTTGTAGCTATCCTTCCCTAGATATCCTCCTCAGGTCTCTCTCCTGGCAGACAGCAGTGCTCTGGGTTTCGGCCCTTGGCTTAGAGCTGTGATATTTCCAGCCGATTTATCCCGCCTTTCCTTACAGTGCTGTTTAAAAGCTGGTTCAACCATTTTGCAACCATTGTTAGTTTGCTTAACTAATCCTTTAATCCTATTCATAGTTTCTGTTAGAGGGTGAGGTCCTGATAATCCCTTTGGGCAAATTTGCTTTCCTTTTATTATCTCGGCTGGTGTTCAGTCCTTCCTGAGTGGTTGCTAGCCATAAAAATATGGTGAATTTTTAGCTAATTACAGAGGCAGTAATTGAAGGACTTTTCATTTCAAATTTCCTTTTTCTGTCAGTAAGTATGAACTCATCCAGTCATTCTGCATGGTGTCATTGTGACTGGTCCCATAAACCACACGCTTACATCTCCAGTTAAAGGAAGGTAGTTTATAACTTTAATGAGGGCTTGGAAATCTCTTCACAGACAGAAAGCAAATTATCAGAACTGGAGGATTTTAGAAGAGGCCATGTTTACATATCATGCTACTACTTTTCTGGCAGTAGATCCAATTTAAGAAAAATCTTCTTAGAAAACACCGTATCTTCTCAGCTGCTCTATAACCTAAATGTTGAAATGATCTGGCTTTAAAAATAATTTAATATAAGCAAAGTTGTCTTTGGTTTGATTGTTTTTAATTACATCTTTTCATACCTTTGAAGTGTTGCCATGTGCATAGATGAATCACCACCACTGATCGGGGAGGACAGGAATAAAGTGTGGAATGTATTAACCTGTTACACCAGGTCTGTCAATGACAGAGTAACTGTGGCATCGGGGACTGTGCCATTCTTTCTGCAAACATCTACTAAAATTGTCTTCTGAGAGAGGCAAATTTGGAGAAGGAAAGATTTTTCCAAAATCTGTGGCCCTTGATTAAAAATACTTCCATTCAACAAGACGTTGTCTCTTTTTGAGAATGTCGTTGTCTAAATGGGTTCTGAAGGAGGGATTAATTGTTAAAAGTAGTAGTTTAAGGAGCGAGGAACTCTGCTGAATAACATGCTGCCTGCACACACCCTGCTGAGGAATAGAAATTTCACCCGGGAAAATGTGAAACCTTTTCCATGGCGAACAGGGACTCTGCACTAAGAAACTAGAAGCTCTGTCTCCCTGCTAGACAATCTGGGAGGCCCTAATCAGTGTCATTTTCTGCCAAGAGGGAGGAAGTGGAGCTGACAGGAGCTCTCCGGACTGACAGCTGCTGACCACCACGACGTGTGCGGTTGGTCTTTCTAAATACAGTCTTTTTTTCCAGGGAATGCATGGTAAAATTTCAAACTTTGCTCTTCTTCCTTTTTTTTCTAGCATGCGGGCTGTTATATTTATTGCAATTTTGTTGTCTTGGCAAAGAATTGAAAAGTGTTTGCATGCCTCAGTGGACCAGTGATAGGCTAATGATATGTAGCAACAGTAACTTGGGTTTTTTTTTTCTGCACTGCCGTTGTGTTTCATAGGTACCACGCTGGAAAATGAGATCGCTGTTTGAATCCACTCTGGTAGTTCAGTGCGGATATTCTGGTCTCAAGGCAGGCAGCTTGTACCTACAGTGGAGGGAGCCAAGGGACGGCCTGGCAGTTTTTGCATGACCATTCTCCCAGTGGAGTTTTTCTATTGCTTGGAAAAATATCTTGAGCCATAACTGTGATTGCAGAGGATTTAGTTGACAGGGGCTATGCTTGGATGTGCTAAGAGTCCCCGGGTGTGCTCCCTGCTCCTCTCACTCCAAGCTGTTGACAGCTTATCTTCAGGTGATCTGATAAAATGGTGTTGCAATTGTCTCTTGCACTTGTGAACAACTGGAGGTCTGGAGATGCTGCATTCAGCACAGAAACATGAAGTCCTTCAACTGAATACACTCTGAAATCAGTTTGAGTTTTCTGGATAGTGCTCTAGGAGGCAAAGCACAAGGAAAAAAAAAAACATACCACAGAAAATATATCTTGCCAAAAGCTATACATGTGCAGAAACACTTTCTACATATGCCTGGCACAGTGCGTTTCCTGCCTGTAAAACTTATCTTGTTAGAACAAACAGCTGGTTAATGGAGACAGAAATGTATTTTTCCAACTAAACATTAATGCTAATGAAAACCAGCATTGGTTTATTAAGAACAAAACTGCCAGTTTTTCTAGACATTTTTGTGTGTTTCTATGGCATCAGAAGAATTGAAGAGAGAAAATAATAAACATGTAAAGCTGGCAAGTTATGAAAATTAAATAATGAAACATACTTTTCAAAAGCTATGAAGAATTATAGTCTCAAAACTATCTAAAAAACCTTGATTTTTGACCTACCTTTTTCTAATAGCATGGTCTCTTAATTTTCTTAGAGCTGTTTTCCTTTTTAAAGAGATCTGAAAATGTGCTAGCTGTTACTACAGCTGTGTAAAAAGGAAATTACAAAAGTCCTTCCTTAGAACATTAAAATCTTGAATGATACTTTATATTCAACTAATCATTTTTTCTGATTTCAGATTATGGTTTGTAGTTTTGTATGGTTTTGTAGTTTAAATACTTAAGGCAATTTGACAAAAAAAAACCCAAAACAAAACAAAACAAAATTGGGCAATGAAACTGGAACCATCAAGGTGCATTGCTCCTGGCATAGAAAAAAGTGTAAAACACTGATACGTTACAACTGATTTCACAGAAGTCTGCACTGAAAGTTCAAAAGCAGCAATTATTTCAATAACCAGATCTCTCTCATCTGGGTTGAGACTCCTGGGCACTAAACACGTAGTCTGACCAAGGAACTGAGGCTGAATTTTCCACACATGGGTAAAGGCTTCCCAACTGAGCACATAGAATCGTAGAATCATTTAGGCTGGAAAAGACCTTTAAGATCATCGAGTCCAACCGTCAACCATGCCCACTAAACCATGTCCTGAAGTGCCTTGTCTACATGCTTTTTGAATACCTCCAGGGATGGTGACTCCACCACTTCCCTGGGCAGCCTGTTCCAATGTCTAACAACCCTTTCAGTCAAGACATTTTTCCCAATATCCAATCTAAACCTCCCCTGCTGCAACTTGAGGCCATTTCCTCTCATCCTATCACCAGCCACCTGACAGAAGAGACCAGCACCCACCTCACTACAACCTCCTTTCAGGTAGCTGTAGAGAGCGATAAAGTCTCCCCTCAGCCTCCTTTTCTCCAGGCTAAACAACCCCAGTTCCCTCAGCCGCTCCTCATCAGATTTGTGCGCCTCAATGTCTTTCCTGTAGTGAGGGGCCATATCCATGCAAATTTTTTGAGTTGAGTGTAGTGTTGTAAAACTATATAAAAAATGTAACACAATGTAATTTCCTTTTTGGGGTATTTTTTTAAGGGGAAGTGAAATAGTTAAAAATATAGGTATATTTTATAGTACAGTCAACCATACTATCACATTCTGATGTCATCACTGAAAATACTAGTCTCCTGTATAACGTGGAAGAAAAAATTGCTGTCCTCTTATGAGTTCACTCAAACAATGTTTTGTGAGAAAGCATGTACTTATGCAGAGAAGACCTTCTGAAAGTTTGCGGGGTTTAATCTCTGGTGTCCTCAGGTAATGTTGAGGGGGAGATCAGGTACAGTGGTATGAATTTTGTTGTTAACCATCTAACTTTGGTTAAATATTAATTTAAACAAATTAATCATCTGATTGACTTCATCAGCACGCAAAACCATACTACATTCTAGGCTAGCCCTATCTTATAACTGCTGCAAGTCTGGCATTGAAGGTGATGCATGGATTAAGGATGGGAATCTATTCTGTTCATGTATCAGGTATAATTTTCAGTCTTGAACATGTACCACATCATAATATTCCATGGCATGTGACATCTCCAGTGGAATCTTGCCAAGGATGTGGGAACGTGAGTATCCCACAGGGCTACCCAGGGACAATTCACTGTAGTGTGGTCAGTTTGGGTTATATTTTTCCAGGTTTATGTTTCAAGTCATGGAGACAATTGGAAAACTACAGCTGCAGAATATGGAACATCCTCTCTAAGGAGAGAATACAGATCTGAACACTGTCTACAGAGACACGTACATACCTTGGGGGTGGGGAAGAATAACTGCTTAATTATATAGACACAATAACACACACATCTGCAGGGAAACACAGAATTCACTGCAGAGAAGTGTCACTACAATATAATCTACATATGTTAATTGCTAGGTAATATTTTTAAATTATGCAAATAACTAAACAAAATACAAACATGCTGTAGCCTTTTAACGATGAGTTAAAGACCTATGACACCCCATAGAAAATTCTGGCACACACTGTTTAGAAGTGATTGTGCCTCTATGCTATAATTTTTTTAAATCCTTTTGTTATCAGGAATATTTCAAAGGAACTTCAATCTTTGCTCTCTGATGTCTAGTTTTCAGAAGCCTGTATATAAATTTCTGCATAGCCAATCCAAAATGCACATGAGATCTGTGATTATTCAGGTGAGCTGTTACATATGTTGTTTTTCAAAACTTTTAGTGATAAGCTATTTGATTTTTCTATATGTTATTTTTTTTTTGTTTTCAGTTTTTCCCTCTGGTACACTAATCTTCTCTGCTATACTTATGCTATATCCCAAGCACAAACATTACATGTTCTAATAGACATATCACCACTGGCAGTAGGCAACATTTCCACCAGTTTAAGCTTCTGGATGCCTCTCAAATCTCATTTGAACAACATATGGAAATCATCCTACAACTAGCTATATTTTTTGGATATGAATTTGTAAAGAAAATGAAGTGTTCTGTTTGAAACTTGGGGGCGAGGGTTGGTAAGGAGAAACAGAATATAATAAAACATAGGGAAAGACACTTATCAAAAACGCGTGTGATCTGGCTTCCATGCTTCCCTGTTCTAATTCCACAACTATTTTTTTACATGCAGCAAATTCCTTTATTGGATATTTCTTGTTCTTTAATGACTTCACTACAGGGTTACCTGGGTCAATAAGAATGCCTTCTCCAAAATCCATTAACGTGGTTCTTGACTGAATGCAGTCCAGGCATGTTAATCACCATTATTCTTCAAGGATGTCAGACTACTCAAGTTTTCTATATGTGAATTTCATGTCTAAGAATCAATGTGTTCCTTATTTATATACAGGCTCAGGTACCTTGCTGGAAATTATGATACATTGTTAGCTTAAAAATGTGCTATAGAAAATTTAATAAAGATAAAGAAATCTAATGTTGGCAAAGACTCACCCCCTACTTGCTTATAAACTGAAATTAAAACTATAGTATCATCTGCACCTTTCTTATCTGGATGATAGTACAATTCAAAGAAACATCCACTTCTTCCCATACTATGTCTCTTCTTCTTTGACTATAACACATGCATGTTAAACAGAAACTTCACATTTTTTGATGTGATTGCATCAGAAGAAAAGATATAGTATGATTGATGCCAGTGGGGTTTGACAAATAGCAACTCTACAGAAATTATACAAAAATTTCCTTCTATATTTCCT
>VYZV01020508.1:41008-65461 GCA_013401275.1 Pandion haliaetus | reverse complement strand
ATCCTTGAGATTTAATGTATTATATTTTTTCTGCTCCTATCTATGAACTTTTTATGTAGTCATCTGATGGAAAACATCTTGCACAAACTCAGAACTGACAATCATGAACTACTGCAATAAAGTCTTACAATCAAGATATACCATTAGAGCAAGAAACAATTATATTATCTGTTGACTATCACAGAGAAGAAACAGCATACATCATTATTTGTAGTCTACAGATGTTACTGGCTGAAATGACGGTGGGCTCCACATAGCAATGCAATATGAAGAACTAGAAATTATAAACTCTCTAGTATCCTGGAATTCTAACATATTTTAAAAATAGAGTCTAGCTTATTTAATAAAAGTTATGATTTGCTGTGTTAATAATTCAGCCATTCCCACTTTTGAATGTAATTGGTAGATATAAAATGTTTATGGATATTGTACCAGTCTTACTGGGCCACATGTGTATGAAACTGATTGTATTAGAAGTTAACCTAATTAAGTGATATAATACCCATGAAAATAGAAGGAGAGGAAAAAAGGAATCTTGATTTATTGTTGCACTATATCAGTTTAATCTCCTAAACTCATGAGGGGCGTGTGTGTGTTCTAATGTAGGCTTCTAATTTCTCTCTGTGATAACTTTGCTTTTAAGTCTGGACATGGGATACATGTGGGGTGTGTTACTGAAACCCTGTTCCACATTCTTGCCTGTTTGCAGTGGCTCCTACAGGTCTCTGGAAGACTGGCATTAATTAGCGGAGTCTCAGTTGAGTGCATAGGACACTGTACTTTTTAACTTTCTTGTTGAGCATAACTCCTTTGGGAAAAGACTTTTGCAGAATGTTCTTATGAGAGTGTTTTGGCTAAATCATTTCAGCAGCCTACAGGTTTCTACAAAACTGATGATGCCCTTTGGGAACAGAGTTTTCAGCATTGTTTGTGTCTAGCCTTGAGAAATAAAGAGGACAAGCATGAGGAAAGGCAGTGACTTTCAGAGCTTTCTTTTGTGACCATGAAGCCTTCTGTGAACCTTTTAGGAGGATTTGGACCCCAATCACAGAGTATCAACTTCAAGGGCAATTGTACAAATTTGCTTTGACTATGATATTATCTGAGATATTAGATGCTTGGTTAGGGTTCCCATTTGCCATGCAATCCAGCTGCATGAACCTTCTTTCTCTTCCTCTCTGCCTTACTTCCGTTCCTGCAAAATCCAATTAGGAACAGCCAGTTGTTTATAGAAGATCAGTAAGAAAAACTACCTGTAGCTCCTTAAATGAAGATATACAAAGTTCTATTAAAGGACAAGCAATTGTTATGTGCTGATATTTAAGAAAGTTAAATGTAGAGAATATCTTTAGAAGAAAGTAGTGAATATAGCATTGTAGAGTCAAAGATCAGCATCATCAAAATAAGAAACTGTGGTGGCATTTGAGACTAGTGCATCTAGAGTTCATTACTATTTTTTTTTTTTCCCTCTATTGTTCTGTCTAAATACTTTCTAAAGGGAAGGCACGATGAACTTAGTATTTTTGAGTGGGTAGCATAGAAAAATGAGGAGGCTCATGGCAGGGACAGTTATCTTAGTCTATTATGTGGCAAAATATTCATAATATATTCCAGAAATCTCAGTAATATAATGCACTGTTTTCTGTGTTGCCTGGATATCAGTGGAACTTTCTAAATACTAGTATATTTGCTGTCACACAGGGGCAGGTGTTGTCTTTGGGAGAAAGAAAAAGTATATGGTCCTTTCAATAGGATAAAGAGATTCGTGTTTCTCCAATTCAGGATGTAGATGTTTTCTGCAATTAGATTATTAATGTTTTCTTAATATGAATGGTTTTGTCAGCTCCAAATCCCCACAGGGCATTGTGCCTGAGTGGTATCATCTCTAATATCGCGGTTATGGAGCAAGGAAGATGGACACACAAACATCTCTGAAGCCAGCTGAGACTGTGTCCCCATTCTTTTTGAACAATCTGTATCTGGCAAATAATTTTGATACCTGGTGGGGCTGACAGTCCTACAACCTAACCTGAACAATGTTTTTCCTTTCACAGTACAAGTTAGAAAGATACTGAATGCGAAGATCATGAGTAGGTTGAAATGTTTTATTACTGTAAATTGTATCCCTGTAGTAGGTAAATCCAATTTCGTTAATATTTAGAAATCAATGTGTAAACTGCATGATGCTATATGAAGAAAGTGGTTAGCAAACATTCTTTTTATGGCAAGAAAGGGGCACATAAATAATTTGTATTCAGAACCCTTTGTTAAGTGAAGGATCATTTTCAGGGTTTTCCTCAAAGCAATAGCAACAAATGTCTGCTGTCTGTTGTGTAAAACTCTAATATGCTTTCTTATGGTCACTTGTTTTGATTGAAGAGGAATTGCCAGAGCTGAGAGGGCATAATGAATGTTATTACAGAGAGGGTTCTAAGCACAGAGAAAAGAATAAAAAATAAAGTCCTTACATGAGCCCTTAGTACGCGAGGTCTGCCTATTACTTCTACAACAGTTGAGTGAGCATACATGAGAGCCATTTATAATGTGTATTGCCGTGTGTCTGCTCTGATTGCATACTTTGATGATGGGTTAATTAAATGGTGTCAAGGAGGGCAGTCTCGGTCATGTAAAGAGACTGACAGGATGATGGTAGCAGTCAGTACTTCATTACTTAGAAACAAAATCAGAAATTCTTCATCTTAAAGGCAGTAACTACTGAGCAGTTCAAGAGCAAACAGTTCAATGTGTGATGGTTTATGAGGTAAGGAGGTTTTATGCTAATAGAGCTTCACTTAACCCTGTGACAATGTTTCACTCTTGATCTTTCTGTGGTATCAGAGCAGACAGACCAGGCCTACTGTCAGGCGTCCAGGGGACTTTCCCACTTTCCTTAAAACCAACCTTTTTACTCCTCGTGTATAAATCATTATATTCATGACACAGTGTTTATGAAGGAAAATAGCCATGTGTATTGGGTGCAGGTGCCCAGGTGCTGGCAATGGGGGGCTGCAGCGGCGGTCTCTGTGAGATGAGGCCGGAGGCTGCCCTGTGCTGGGCACAGCCAGTTCCAGCTGGTTTCATGATGGCTCCGCAAGGGCCACAGCTGAGCCCATCCGTGAAAACTGGTGGTGCCTTTGGGAGAGCGTATTTAAAAAAGCGCAAAATGCCACATAGGCAGTGAGGAAAAGAAGTGTGAGAAGCAGTCCCCTGAACACCAAGGTCAGAGAAGGAGGAGGGAGAGGAGGAGGAGGTGGCACTCTGGGTGCAGATTCCCCTGCAGCCTGTGGAGAGTCCACAGAGGGGCAGGTTCTCCTGACAGAAACCGTGGCCCACAGAGGACCCACACTGGAGCAGGGCAAAATTGTGAGGAGGAAGAGAGAAACTGTTATGAACTGATTCTGACCCCCATGCTCCATATCCCTGCACTGCTTGAGGAGCGGGGGGAGCAGGTAGAGGAGTCAGGAATGAAGAAGTGAAGTTGAGACTGGGAAACAGGGTAGGGAGGTGCTGTTTTAATTTTTTGGTCTTTGATTCTCACCATCCAAATTTAATTTAATTTTCCCCAAGTCGAGTCTGTTTTGCCTATGACAACAATTGGCAAGTGATCTCTCTGTCTTTATCTTGACTCTTGAGCATTTTCACCTCCCTGTCCTGTTGAGGAAGGGGAGTGGGAGAGTGACTGGGTGGTGATCTGGCAGTCAGCGAAGGTCAACCCACCATCCTGTACATTGCAGTTGACTCAGCTAATACCAGTGCTGTTATTAGACGTTTCATTTTCTCAAATCCTTTACTAAGATCTGTGTGTAAGCATAAGGAGGTAATAAACAGCCCTGGCAGCTGCTTTACTGCTTGAAACTTCTGTCTGGTTCAGTGGTCATCATAAAAATGGGATTCATTTCCAGTGTTGACTATGGGGTTTTTTTCCCCACTTTTGCACCCCTCCCCCCACCCCCATCCATTAGGAAAAAGAAAGAAAAAATTTTGAGAAGTGTCACTTGCTGTGTTCTATGAGACAATTGTGGCTTTGTGTCTCTGTTTTCACCTGTAGATTGAGTTCACTAGCTGAGGAGCATTTACCATAGCTACCACTCCTCAGAGGAGAATTNAAGTCTGGACTGCAGTCTAGCACGTATTGCCAAGTGTCCATATCAAGCTCACTTTGCCATCACCTAATAAGGGATTTGACAGCCCCCGCCCCCCAAATCAGAACATTTTGGGTATAACTTAATATTTCTCACTTTACAGGTATTTCATCCTTTTGGTGAAAACCTTTGGTCGTCTACAGAATATTCCAGCAAGATGAGCATGCTGGGAAGTGCCCAGGAAGACCCTGATACTATCAGGCCTGGAATGGATGCTGCCACACTGATACCTGGATGCTCGACCCCTCTGTCTCAGATGTACCCATACTCACATGGGAAAAATGCCTGCCTTCCTGATCCTTCTGGTCACAGAAGCAGGTTTGGCCATGAGGTGACATCACAACAACAGGTTGGGATTATTACCCTGGTCCAACAGGTACTCCTGGGCAGTGCTGATTATATCATTGATGTACCTTGCTATTCCTTTTCTTGACACATTTTTTCGCCACCCTTGTCCTGCCATTTCTCTGCCCCGATCTCTTCCCGTATAAACAACCTGCCCCTAATTACTTCTTCCTCATTAGTCCCAGTTTGCTACATCTGTACCCAAGTTTGCTGCTTCTCATACCACTATCTAGGTAATCTTTGCTTCATACAGTATTACTGATACAGTTACGCAGGTGCTTTTTGCCATGCAAGATTTTTCTCCCCAAAGGGTCACCAGTACTCCCCTTCAGTTACCTGTAAATTTGGCCATTTCTATGTAACTCCACCTATACTACCAGTGAAATGCTGCTATCCCCATGGCACTACCTTTAAATGTTGTCAGCTTCTCATCCTGTTATCTGTCATGTCTAGTGATTTCTCATGTCACGTCCAGTATCTTCTCCCTTTATGCTCAGTTAGGTGCACCTCAGGCCAGGGCATAGGCAGCAGTCCTGTCACCTGCCCACAGCCCCAGCTGAACACCAGCCAGGTGCTGACTATCACTACCCAGACGTGTAAGGTGTTCAGTTCTCTATTTCTAACCTGTTAGCCTCTTTGAACTACCATCAGCTTCCAAAGACATGTGCAAGCATAGAAAAAGGAAGAGAGAGGTCATAGCATATTTTTAATATTTTTAATGAGATAGAATATTGCATATACAGACTACAGTCACATTAGAAGATTTGGCACTGATGTTAACGTAAGTAAAAAATTGAGGAAGGGCAAACTATCTCAAATTCAAAGTTTTAAATGTTCAGCAAAATGAATAGGAACAAATTTTCAGAAGCAATGACCCATAATTCCAGTATATAAATGGAAGGTCAAATTTCAAGACGGAGAATTTCCCCTGCCACAGAGTTATTTTACAAATCTTCCTACTTATTTTACTGCTTTCATACGTGCTGAGTTCTTCTGAAAGTATGGTTTAAATGGTTTTTGGAGCATCCTCTATAATCCATAGGCTGTGAAATAGGAAACTTCCTGACTGAAAATTTTAAAAGACTGCTTTTACTATCATTTTCAGTAGTAGTGAATGTCAGTATTCAATCTTGGCTTCCTCTAGCTGGCCAATGCCAGTTTAGTTTCTTATCAGGTTTTCTATTTTTATAACTTATTGGATTTGGATGAGTATTTAAGATTACATGTGAATTTCTCCATTTTACCTTGCATTCAAGAAACCATGCAATTTTTGTTACCTGTCCAGTTGTTAGGGATTTTTCATTGAATCAGGCTTTTGGAAACTACAGCTCCTGTAAAGATGAAAGGATGGCATAAATCAAATAAGAAGCAGCATTAGAGGTTTTGGAAAACTTAGTTTTAACTCCCAAATGTCTTTATCTGGTGGCTGTTGGTGGTGATTTTTGCTTGCTTATTTGTTTGTTTATTTAAGATTAGATTTAATTTTAGATTTGAGGCCTAGATCCAAATGATTTCTCTCATAGCAGCCCCAAAACTTGCAGTCTGAAGAGGGTGGAATTAAAAAGAGAACAAACTTCTGGTGGTATTTGCTAGGCTGCTCTTTCCTCATCTGCCACTTACCAGCTTTTACTAGAATTTACCACTGTTTAATTTAATTTAATGAGTGGTTTTGGTAAGGCCTGGAAGAAAGAAGTTATCTGCATTCTCTATGAAACTCAGTATTTTACAGGCATTGAGTATTGCTCCTTCTGCTTCCTTTGCTTTCTATGGGAAATAATTACAAATACTTAATGTCTATGTGAATGTCTTTTCAAAAATTGATTATTCTCTGAGGCCCTTCAGTTTTGCAATAACCTTTCTTAGATAAAGTGACCAGAACAGTGTTTGAGGCACTACGAAGATCACCGATGTATGAAAAGATATGCATAAGTTTTGATATTATATTCTGTTCTACTCTTTGGTCAACCTAACATTTCTTTGTTCTATGATTTCTTTACACATCGGAGAGAAGTTTTCACTGAGCTGTCCCCAGTGATACTTCTGTCCCTTTCTTGTGTTGATTTTTGTAACCAGAGAATTCTAATTGGTGTAAAATGGATTTAAATTTTTCTTTCTCTTATTCTGCATTTCTGGACTTGCAGCTTTCACTTCCATTGTGTGGCCTTTCCCTGGAAAATGAGGAGTCTATGATATCAAAACATTTCTCAAGATTACAGAGATTACATCAAAACATTTGGTGGAAACCAGGTCTGGCAGGAAAGCTGGCCAGATTGCATAGTTTCTAGCCAGCCTTTTCAGCTGTGACAGTGCCAGGTTAGTGAGCTGCCATGTAGCTCTTCCCAGACTTTTCAGGCTGTTTTGATCCTCTGAACCTTTCCTTTGGGAGACTGGATGTTGCACGTTCTGCTTTCCCAGGTCACCCAGTTTGGCTGTCCCAGCTGCAGGCTGAGCTGACAGCTCCCTTATGGGCCTGCATCTTGTGCTGCTACATGGTGGAGACTGGCTACTGGGCTCTCTGACATTGTGTCCACCAAACACTTCATCTTACAGCGTGTCCGACAAGCAATATTCCAACATCAGTAATTTGCTCCTCCTTTCTCTCTCATCTCCACAGTAAATTGCTGATGGGTTTCTAAGGGATATTTTGAAGCAAAAGACACTAACCACTTCAAGGTGCTAAACAATTAGCCTGTTGAGAAAAGCAGGTCTTCGACATCACTGTAGTACATTTACTCAGTTGGTGGGAGGATGTGCCATTTGGAAGTGTTTTCATTGGCCTATTTCGGGTCTGGAGCAGAAAACTATTTGCAAGCAGTTTAAATCTTTCTGTAAAGAGAACAGGTTTTTGTCTTTTTGGTAAAACCTATGAACCAGTCACAGATTTTCTGGAAGGCTCAGTCTCGAAGATCACCTTGTTCTCTTTCATGTTGTATTTCAAGCCCTAAGAAATCTTAAGGTTACGGAAACTATTTTACTAGTTGTATGCTACTTGATCATGTTATGCCAGATGTTTTATTTCTTTTAATAAGCCATAAAACTGTTTGCTAGGCTCATATGTAAAACTCTCATATTTTGTATTGACATGTGTTATACGTTACATATAATTCTATAATTCTGCGGATGATTTGCGCAGTTTTTAAAAACTAGAACACAGTATTCATTATTTCCCAGTCCTCTGAAACAGTGGCAGTTCACTAATGATGCTGAGTGAATTATGAAGTTACTCTGCCTATGTGGGAGGATGGCAAAGGAACATCTTGCACTTTTAAGGATGAAAAAAGAAAATTGCATGAAAAGTTTGGAAGGTAGAGGACTGCTGAGATACTTGAGACATAATTCACAGGATAGGGCTCTCAAGCTGAATGACAGCAAGGAAAAGGTTTGCTTAGGGAGAATGTTATGAGTAATATTTGTGAGCCTTATGGGAATAAGTGGACTGGACCTTAAATGCTTGTGAATGAATGTTCTGATGGGTTTCTTGCCTATTTCAAAGGTATTTTAGGTATTTCATTGTGTAAAAGGCTATGGTATTCCTGGAAACAACCGTCTATTAAGGAGGAGGAGGAGGAGGGGTGTCATCTACAAAAATATAAGCAAATGGGCCAGCTGTTAATTTCGTTCTTGCTGAGGCAGGAAGGTGTTGTAGAAAGGCATCAGTCCTAGTAGACTTGTGAAAATATCCCAAAGTATTCAAATATTCCTTAGAGCCACTTGATGTTTATCTTACCTGAATTCTAGAACTGTAGATTCTACCCAGAATTTGTAGTTTTCAAATAACTGGAATAATGTGAAAAGTTACGTAATTTTTCAGGCGAATTGCTGGGATATTTAGTGGTATTTTAATCTCAGGAATGGAAATGTCAATTTTATTTAAGTGAATTCTTTTTGACCTCCCCTCTCCCTGCTTTGCCTTCACACTGTCAGGTTACAAAATTCAGCATGATACATCGTGCTAGTAGCAATGGTGAATATAATAAAGAGGAAACCTATTTAATGTATTTAATTGGGGCACACTTCAAGTAAACCTCAGAAAATTGCTGCATAACTGGTGTGTGAGCTAGCCACTTCTAGACTAGATTTAGATGAACGTAATTAATACCGCTGTTGTATTTTTCACAATTGATTTTGTAGGGTTTCGAACTAAAAAAAAGAAAAAAAAAAAAAGGAAAAAGCAAGCAAGCAAGCAAAGTATGTATTAAATTTCATATTACCTTGAAAATCAGGCCCACCAAATGTCAAATAGTTGTATGACTAGGTCTTATTATCCTCCAACCATCACATATTTTAATTGATCTGACTTTTTGGAGAGAAATGTCTTGGGTTACATATAGCACAAAGCATAATACAACATAATGCAATTTCATAAAGGATCTCTTGTAATTGCTTATCACATATGGCTGTGCATGATAGATAGAAACAATAAAAGAATAAATGAAAAATATTTAAGCCAAACAATGTTATCAAAATAGTATTTTGGCTGCTTCTGAAATGTTGATTTTTTGTGTTGGTTTTTTTTTCTTGCAATATGTCCAGACCTGAACACTCAGAAAACATCAATTTGTTCAGGAATGCATTAGGAACTATGGGATAGAATTGATAAAGAACTTTCCACAGATTTGAAATCAATAGTGAGGAGTTTAGGGAAGGCAACTAGTGGCTGCTGCATAGGGTGTAAGGTGCTCTTCTGAGTGCCTGGAGCAAAGCCATCGTATTTAACAAGTGAATTCTTATTTTACTTCTTGGTTTTTACTGAGTCAGTGTAGGGAGAGCAGTTACAAAACATCTCTTTAACATAATGCAAATACATAATTTATAAATGGTATAGCTTAAGAATCAAACTTCAATCTGTACACCTGCATAGCTGTCTAGATGTGGCTGTATGTGGCTGGACTGTAATAAGCTTTCATTCATTCCTAAAACCTAAGCCATACAGATTAAAGTATAATTAAAAAATTTACCTCCCACCACATTTTCATCCCTCTGTAACCTGGGCTTTCTAGTATCAGTGGTTCACAAAATACCCTGTTATATATGTATGAACCACCAGTCCCTCACGTTCTGGAGTCTGTGGTAACTAAGACCCTAGAATCAACTGAGTTGTTGTTGGTTACTATACTTTCATCTCATCTTGTCTCACCTAGTGCTGAGGAATACTTTCTTTCCCTTTAAAGACAACCTGCAAATCATGAGGTCAAAATAGGCCTCCAAAGCCATACAGAAGCAGGGAAGCTCCATGCAGAGAGCCCTGTCACTTAGGTGGATCCTCATGACAGCCATGGATTGCTATGCGCACATTATTATGTGCAGGAGAAGCATCAACCTGAACTCGTGGAAACCTCACAACAAATAGCTGCTACACTGTATTTTCTTTTCTTCTGCACTGGACTGTCAAGGAATTTCCATTATCTTTAACAGAAGGTCTACTTGTTTTGATAAGATCAGATTGTTCTGAAAATAACTGCTCACCATTTCTAATCTTCAGTTCAGCTCTGTGATATTTACTGCTGTATACAGGAATGGAAAGAACCTTCTGCAGCCCTCTTTGAGAAGGGTGCTCTTGTATGTGGTTGATGTGTTTCATGAGTAGCGCAAAGCTCTTTTGGGCACTCCACAGAGGCAGATTCAAGATGGGACAATTGAATGAGTTATCTGCTGAATGGCCTGCCTTATAGACTGTTATACATCCACGTGTCAATAGGCTCAGGAATGTAGCCAAACACCTGCTGTGGTCAGTGTGCCTTTGTTTTGAAGAGTTCTGTAAGTGATTTGCAACCTGTCACAATGGTAAAAGGCTTTTAGAAGGGTAGAGAGAGAATTTTATTCCAAATGTAATTGTCTTCCTGCCTATAACTATGGGTGAATGGGTGTATTCTCAGCCATGTTAATCTGGAGACATCCCTGCTGAACTGTTCTCATGACTTATTAATTTTTCCTTGTATCAAAATGAGGAAACGGGTGTTGAGGATTGAAGTGGCTTTTCACACTCCTGAAAAGGTCAGTCCCTTCCCTTCCAACCTGGATGGTTCTGTGGTACCTGTAGGCATCTCCAGTCCAACCTCCCGCTCAAAGAAGGTCCAGGCTTTGTCCAGCCAGACTTTGGGTACCTACTGGATGGAAGCTGCACTGCCTTTCTAAGGAATGTGTTCCCAGTGTTTGACCATCCTCATTGCGAAAATGTTTTCTTATAACATAAATCAAAATTTCCTTTGTAGTAACTTAAGTCTACTGTCTCTCATCCTAGCGATGTACACTTTTGTGATGAGTCTGGATCCATCTTTTCTACACCTCTCATTCGTTAGTTAAAAACCGAAATGAGATGTCCCCATAGGCTCTTAGGACTGCACGAACCCATTTATCTGACCCTCTCCTTGTGTGTCACATGTTCCAGCCCCTAATCATCTTGATGGCCCTCCACTGGGCTTGCTGCTGTACATCAATGTTATCGTTGTAGTAGAGAGTCCAAAACTGAACACAGTTCTCCAGATGCAGTTTCATGAGTGCTAAATAGAAGGAAATAGTCACTTCCCTTGACCATCTGGCTACAGCCTTGGTCATAGAGTATGGGGTTGGCCGCATTTGCCACAGTGGCATGCTGCCAGCTTATGTTCAATTTGTTGTCCCCCAAATTCCCCAGGTCCTTTTTTGAAAAATGCCTGTCTTCCCCAGCCTATCCTGTTGCATGGAGTTTTTTAGTCCTCGGCGCAGGGCTTTGCATTTGCTTTTGCTTGACTTTATGAAAGTCCTGTCTTTCTAGTCCATTGAGGTCACTGTGAATGGAAGCCCTGCCTGTCCTCTACCACACTGAGCACTCCCTCAGGCTGGTGTCATCCTTGAAATTGCTCACGGTGTATTCTGTCTCAGTGTCCAGTTGGTTATAAAGACATTATACAGTATCCAACTCAGGGGTGACCATTGAGGAATGCCACCAGAAAATTGGCTGCAGGTATCATCTTCTAAGACCTGATGCTCTTGAGAAAACTCCTGGGCTAATAGCATGAGTAGCATGCCTAATATGCCTATAGTCTGAGCAAGTTCTGAAGAACTGGATTTGTTCTTCTAAAGGATGAATCTCCTCCTTTGTTGTCATTTAGCTCAGCTTTGTTTTCTTCCAGTAGCAATGGAAGTATGCGTTTTTTGTCTTAAACAAAGTCCTACTACCTCCAGAGTTTGAAATGCATTCTTTGCATTGACAGATATTTAGTATCGTAGGTCAAAATGACAAAACAGTTGTCAATTCTGACACCAGGATGCAGGGTATCTTTTAACAAATTTTCAGTGTCTTTGAAAAACTCTAGGCAATATTCCATATGGCAACCTAACACACTGATAGAGACCCCTTGCAAATGTTTGTAGCAGCACACTTTTTATAGTTTGGTGGGTTCTTTTTTTCTTTATTTATCTCATTTTTCTGGCATTGTAACGTGTCTAGCTTACTATCATGTTAAGGCTCACCTAATATTGTCTATTCATGGGACGTGTTAATTTTTAACTTGGGGACCTGGTCCACCATGGCTTACAATTCCTGCAGACATCCTTAGCATTAGTATGTGGTGTTCCTAAAATAGTGCCAATAGTGAAACCATGTTCACCTGCTGTCACCTGACCCCACTTCTTGTGCCTTACCTTTTGGGGTATAAGAACTCATATATGTCCTTTGATTTCTGCTTCTGATCTCGGTTATAAATATTGTTATCTCCCCTAAGGCCTCCAAGCTTTCTTTAAATAAGGGTGAGTGCAAAGTGATGGGTACTCTAGAATGATTGCCAATTGCTAGGTCTTAACTGAGAAATACAGCTAAGATCATAACTAATTCATATTAGCTACGGCTTAATTCAGCTGAGGACTTGTTCTTATAGCCAATATTTTTTATTGGTCCCTGAATTACTAGAAGGAGGGAAGAAAAAGGGTTGAATATAATAATTTTGGTTTTGTCCAGCTGATATGTACATTAGTTTATAAGAGAAACTGACACACCAGTAGACTATTGTGCCTTCTTGTTTCTTACTTTGGTAAAGTCTCATTTTCTTCCACTTTTGATACAATATAGTTATTATTCTTTAACCACAAGGCAATTGCTCTCCTTTCCTCTGTTCTTTTGGAGACTCCGCTTTTTCAAGGCTAGTGACTGTTTTTAATCTTTGCAATTTTTTTTGCTAAGCATGTAATTTTGAGATATTTAAATCGTGGGACCATTTTAAACGTATAAAGTTAAAGCAAATGAACTGTTTAGACCTCTCCCACCTAGCTTGTCATTTTGTTTGAGTTAGTTTGACTATTTGCAGTCTAAGAACAGATCCGGTATTTTTTTCTCTGCTGTTTCCATTGCTCTTGTTAATTCTACTGCTTTGGGCCATGTTAAATTTGCTTTTGCCAGGAATCATCTTTGAAATCTCTCATTATTAACAGAGCATTCATTCTCTCTCAGTATGTCCTCTAGGACATTTCTAAATGGGCAATATTCCGTTAGTCTTTTAGGCTGTCACATACACAGTTATAGTATCATACAGCTGTAACATCATATTGCCTCTTCCTACCATGAAATATTTTGCAACAATGTCGGTTTTGATATGTATTACTCTTTTATAATCCTTTGCAGATCTTCTGAGGTTTTATCTCCTGGTTTCTGAGACTGCTATGAACTGCTTAAGACAGGGTAAGTTTAGCACTTTATACGTTTAGGAAAATTGATTTATTTGTTCTCTGTAATCTTATATGTGAAAAAACATTGGCCCAGAGTTTCAATATATTGCTGCCGATCCTCATTTTCTGCATTGAACTGTTCATTTTTCCTACAAACTGCCAATCTTCTATTATTTTTTGTTAGCATTTTTATTAAAGAACCATTTAATTTAAAAAGGCAACCTGTTCTTACATCGATGAAAAGAAATTCCTCCTCTATTTCAGAAACATGAAAAATACAGTAGGGGAAAAAATTCTCTGTAATTAAGTAGCAAACAAAGGTGGAATGAAGAATGGCTCCCTTATGTCTTGCTCTTGGCTCATTTCCTGAGACACTATCTGTTAACCCTGTGGAATATTTTGCGCTGGGTGCCACAGGGCAGTCAGCCAGTGTGTCTGTGGAGGAGGTATACCTAAAAATATTTGTGTAATGACCATTTTCCATCACCAATTTCAATTTGGAGGAGTCAGCATATAAATAACTTGTTTTCAAAATTATTGCTTTTGTAGATCCTGTGGTAGCTTATATATATTTTGTATTTCATTTTTTGCGGCATGAGCTAGAAACTTGCTATATGTATACTTATTTTTTCTTTTGCAAAAGTCATTGAGATAGGTTTCAGCTCTTCTGAAGCAGTTATGATGTTTTCTTTCTATTCTGAGTGCAACACATCAGTTTGCTTGGAGCTATGAATGTCCAGAATTTTGTTTTATAGGACAATATCAAGCATGAGCTGTGCAATGTGCTGCCTTTAAGTCTGCCAACTGGTAGGCTCTAGAGCAGACAAACAATTAACAAAGCCCCCAGTCTGGTGGGGCAGTCCTGCGAATGACAGCAGCTGAGACTCAAATACAACTCTTACAGTCTCTAGGCAGCAGCTAAAGATCAAGAGTGCCAAAAGGAACTTTGCCCAGTAAGATAAGAAACATTATTTGCCTGCAAAACTTGGTATGGTATTTCCTTGTTCATTCAAAAATTATTAATAAAATAATCATTTGCAGTAAGGGTGTGACTTAGGAGTCTGTCCATATTAGACTGCCTTCCCTGAATGTGTAAGGTGACGCTGAGATCTGGGCTTTGGCCAGGCAAATTTCCTGATGCGTCACCTTTTCAACAAATGAAGAGTTTGAACTTGGGGTATAGCAGGGGCTGGAGACACTTCTCAATTCACAGTTGCCATCAAGGCCAGTGTCAGCTCTGCAGGCCTGCTTTCATACCCTGGTCCAATCTAGTCGACTGTGCAAATCTTACGTGATTTAAGGGACTCTCTTTGGCACAGGACTACTAGCTTTGTTGACAAAACACCAGCTTAAGCCTGTGAGCCCTCCTCTGCCCCACTCCACTGGAGATCTCAGCTAACCTGTTTGGCTCTCCACCATAAAGCAGAGGCAGAGAAAAGTTCTCCTGTGGAGAGGTACTAATCCTACTGGAGAGCTAACATCTACTGATGCCAACAACGTGTCCTTTTGTTTCTTTAAAAGAGTTTTATATTAACCCCTTTGAAACTTTGATTTAACCCTTCCATTATTAACATCTCTTCTGGCTCCCAGTCTCTCTTCTGTCTGATTTCCCACTCTCTCCAGCTTATCTTTTGGGTTTTTTTAGTCCTAATAAATAAGTAGGACCATTTTAACTACTGCAAGTTTAACTGATCTTAGCTGAGTTTTTCAGAGTTCAGTCTTCAAGTTACAGACATAGCTCTTCAAATGAAGGATCTGGAGAGAATGTCCCCAAACTTTGTAAAAGGAAGTTTCAAACCTTAGTAGTGCTTACCTCTGCAGTTTTATTTTTGACACAAATTATTTCTTTACCTTAATTTCCAGTATTTATAGACATCCGTAGTTTTATTTGCACTAGGATTAAGGAGAAAAGAGATTCCAAAAATTATGCCAATTGAGGCCTACTTTCAGATCTGCCAGATAGAACCTGTCTGGGAATCCAGAGAAGTACAGCAGAACCACTACCTTTGTTTTAAAGTAGATACATAACTGAAGAGGAAAGCTATTTTAGTATTTGTATGAGATTTTTTTTTTTTAGTAGGGCCTAATACAATTGGGCACCAGACTACTCTTGCGTTTCCAAAGAAACTGAGTTCCTATGTCACTTAGTCTACTTTCATAATTCTAATCTCATTTTTTGGTGTATCTTTTATTTAGTCATAGATAAAATATACTGCCCAACTACAGCAGGAAACACTCAACTCATTACTTATTGGAAAGAAAGATTTAGCTATTTAAATGATAAAACTGAAAAAGGCCAAATCTAAGACAAAGCCAGCCTGTGGTTTATCAGCTTGTATGGGGAAAATATTTTAAAGTTATTTATATTTTATATTGCTCTACTCAGCAGTTTTTGAGGGTTAAATGTTTTGGTGATTTACGTGCAATAAACCTGGGCTCTTTTCCAGGGTCTCCCAGAAACCTTTTCAGTGACCTTGGGCAAGTTTATGGCAAATAAATGATGGGATTGAACCTAATTTCCTCTTACAAAGGAAAGCAGTGTGGCTATATGTATAAATGTTTATATACTCATTTGAGATACTGCAATAAAAGAGTCCCGTCTAACACAAAACAGCATTGTTTATTAGAGTGGATAAGACTGAATAATGAAGATGCTAACCCTATCTACTCAATCTGCATACTTGTTAGTGTGACATAAACACAGCACTTCCCATCAAATACACTCTTCCTGATATGAATCAGGCTCTTTTATTAGTGTTCTACACTATTCATCAATCTGCCTTCCTGGCCTTGACTGCCAAATACAAAATGCTTGCTGATTTTCAGGGATGTCACTTGTCAGCAATCTGCTCTTGGTTTAGAGTAATAGGTTATCAGCAAAACACACACAAAAGTAATTACAAACATTTAGAACTGAATTCTGGGTACATACTTTGTACCAGAAGTGAAATTCTGGTACACACTTCTGCAATCAATGGGGTTGCACTAGGCGTATGCACAGAATTTGGACCTTCATTCTGAAATGTTCATAGCGAATCACTATGTGACACTATTAGTTCCACTATCAGACATAGGAGGGTCTATTGCACGTAAGGATTTTTGCCTATCCTTGTACACTGCATGATACTTGTCTCTTCTTTTTTCTCTGTTTAATATGTTGAACATTTCGGGTAAGCAGTTCACACCAATACAGGAAGTCTTCATTGCCAACAATGTATAGATTAGCATGGACTTGGATTCTAAATGTTCAGTAAACCCTATTGAAGAGAAGAATCAATCCAGCTGGCAAACATTTTTGGCACTGAATCTCTCTGAAGATAGGCAGTTTGGAGGTTTTAGTACTGGGACCAAGACTCCTTGACACTCTGGAAAAAAATATTCTTTTTTCTCTCATAGAATTCTAACAGAAACAAAACTGAAACCTCCTCTGTTTCGTTGGCTTGGTTACTGTTGTTCTAGGTTAATTAACCCACGTGTCAGTGCCATGATCTGTTAAGGGATTATGTCCAGTGCTGGATGCCAAGTGTTGAGCAATCAGTCAACCTCACCTTGTGAAAAATCACAAAAAGTGTGTTATGCGTTGGAGGTACAAAAAGTCAAGGTTTGAAGTACAGAATCAGCTGTAAGCATCACACTTTTTTCTAGGTGTTTTGTGATGGTAGGAAACATAGTGCACTGTGCGATTGTTGGCTACAAGGGTACAGTACCATGGAAGGTCTATTTATGTTTATTGCAGACACATTTAATTGGATACACTGAAAAAATTGGAGACATTGAACAAATGTGAGAATTGTGCATTTTGCTCAAATGGAAGGAAAAATGATGTTAGAAAAATGATTTAATTATCTTTGAAGGACTTTCTTTTTTCTTGAATGAAATGATTACTCTTTTGAAGTCAGAGACACTGGATTCTTCTCTGGAACTACTGTTTATGGAAAATGAAAAGGGTGGTCATTTGCTCTTGGTAGCAAAGCGGGACCTTGAAGATACGTAAATAATTTCAGAATTTCCCAGTGATTGATTGTGGGTAAATTGCTGACACTCATTGTGCCTGTTTTGCTTCACTAGGAGGAAAATATTAACTTTCCTATCTCCAGTATAGCAAACTTCATCAGTTGAAAAAGCTGTTTATTATTATTATGTGTGTAGTAAGATGGGACTGTACCCTCTATTGGAGGGTATGCAGCAGAAAAATACTAGGAAGAAAGAAAATTAATGGCTAGGAAAAAAAGGATATGTTTAATTTAGGGGCTTTAAATCCCACGCTTTCACATTTCCTTATTCTCCTTCCCAGACTTGAGCCTATGCATGTACAGTAACTTCTTGATGAAGTATTTTGTTTAGGACTTCAGGTACCCCAGAGACCAAACAGTACACCCCACTAGCTGTTCAGCTCCAAGGGTGATCTATAACTGCACTGGAGGCAGCAATACTGCAGCTACCAAAAGAAAATTCCAAAGAAGCTCTGTGGCTGAAATATGTTTGATTTTCTTCTTTTTAAATAACCAGTTCTGGAGGAAAGACAAGAATTCTTAAAATTTAACAGTTAATGCTAATCATCCATTAATTGTTCTGTATGACATCTCCATCTTCAGAATTTCACATTACTAATGGTCAGCTTTAAAATCTGAGAGGTAATTGTCCTCTAACTCATGTGTGCTGAAGTGTCCTTTATTTCCCACTGAAAAGTCAGGGTGATACTGGCAGATAGCAGTAGGAGAGCACAGTGAAAAAATCTGTATTTTTAATTTCATTCCATTTCGTACTTTAGGCAATTTTTACATAGTCTCCTTATGTGTGGTTCGATGATCCACTCTCATTTGAGAAACACCCAAGATTTCAAACTGGATTGCACTTGGTCTGTCTCCCTGCTTTTTTGATAATAGAGTTTAAAGGAATGGGCCTGGAAATACTTACAATACTGTTGTTTCAGTGTGGTGCTATGCAAGACAATAATTCTCTGTACCTCAATTTCCAATCTGTAAAATGGGCATCATAATATCTGTTTTATACAGCAGGCTGTACGGGTTAACTAATGAACTCTGGAAAAATTATTACTGAGTTTTTGAATAAAAATGCTATCTGTATAGTAACTGCAGAAATGTTACAGTCTAACTGCAGTCTTACATCCCAGACCGTTTGAGGATTCACAAAAAAATATCTAAGACAGACCAGCTTAGCATTTCAAACATCCCCTAAAATGAGATGGCACAGAGTGATGTGAGAGATGCCTGATTTTTAGAAAAAAGCTGATGATAAAGTTGTACAGTATCAAAGTTACTCTTGGTATGCATGAAAATTGATCTTCTGATATTAGTTTGGAAAAAGTTGAGATAATTCAGTTCCTATGAAGTATAAAATGGTGACAAACGAACAAAATCAAGGACATCCATATCAGAACTGTAGTTGTTTTTATTCTTGCATTGATGCAAACAAAAACTGTTAAGCCATTTGCAGTCTGCCCATGTGTGTCATTTCCCAGTAGAATAGACACCTCTGAAGGGTTTGATTTTAAAACACCATCCAGATGGGAATTATCTGTTAGCTTAAGGTTGCAGCTTTTGTTTTTAGTTTTCTCGTTAGGGGAAACAGAACATAGATGACCAATGAAAAAAGGTCTGTTCTGTTCGGAGAAGAGCTGCTCTACCTATCTGCTGCAAGTTCAATAGCTTGACTGTGTTTGTTTTATTCTATATATTTCTATTTAATCACTGGGCTCAGTTTTAATATTTTATTGGTTCTTTTCCAGACAGTGCTTTGGAGCTGCTTATTAGCTCTATCCTTGTAATCCTAGATTTTTGCTGTTAAACTGTTAAATGGAAATTTAGCTTTAAGACTTGTGGGAATTCATACTGGCTACAACTGTGTTATCTGTACAGCTGGCTTTATACGATCCTTGATCCTAGTGGAGAATTGAGAGTTGAGAAAGGTAGATTAGGAAGGATGCTGGACAGCGAGTGTTGTTCACAGCTGGTAAAGTGAGCATTTTATTTTAAATGCAGTTCTAATGGCCACTGACTACATCCAATGTCAGGACAGCAAGCAGGAGAGGCAACATACAGCAGACACTGTGAAACTCGTTGATGGATGGAATTGGGGTCATCTGGGGAATTTCTTAACATACTGTTAATTTTTCTAGCACTGAATTGAGGTTCTACCATAAAGGTTCTTAGTTAAATTAGTATTTTAGTTGGGATTGCAAGTGAAAATAATCCCACCACCTTTAACATTTAATGAAAAAGGAACTAACTGTTAGAAATTATAGTGGTATGTCGAATAGATGACTTCCACTGGGAAGGAGAAATTATTCCCCAAGGGTGTCTGTCATGGGAAATCTTTAAAAGAAAAATGCATGTAAGATTAAAGTAGATCTGGGTGACTTTGTCAAGTGCTGATGGGAGACTGCGGTGGGAACCTCTTCAAAGGGTGTGGACTGGAGAAGGAAAATATTAAGTCTTGTGGTGTTCGTATATAAAGTATGGTGCTAACTAACCAAGTTCACCTGACTAGTATAACCAGGAGCAGTTCTCATCTTGGGATAGAGGTTCCATCCTCACCAGGACTTTGTAACTCTACATAACTATGAGTCCTATTTGGCTCAGCACTAAATATAAATGTGCTGGCACCAAAGCCAACACCACAACACAGTAGGGCAGGAAGTATCTCCACCAGTGAAGAAGCACCAGAGCCACCACTCAGTGTGCTTATACAGAATTCAGATAATGTTGTCACTGTTGGCTGTGTTAAAATGTTAAACTGATCTTTGAAGTATTTGAGCTTTTTCACTACTGTGCAGTTAGTTAAGTCATACATATTTTTCTACTGATGCTATTTATTGTCTTTCCCAATAAAAAGGCAACTCTAGGTGGGCACCTAGAATGTGCTAAGGAGAGTTCCTGCTAAGGAGGTTTAACTTGTGCTGCAGTGCAGTCATGTATGTGATTACAGAAACTGCTAAGAAAACTGGATACTACCAGTATGATATTAGGCTGTACAGGACAGATTTATCCTTACTGAATTCTGTGTTGTCATGGATACATTGCCATTGGTACCTGAGTGAGCTAGTTTAAAACTAGCTCAGTTATGTCAGTCATTGTGGTTTAACCCCAGCTGGCAACTAAGCACCACACAGCCACTCGCTCACTCCCCCTCTGGTGGGATGGGGGAGACAATCAGAAGAGTAAAAGTGAGAAAACTTCTGAGTTGAACTAAAGACAGTTTAATAAGTAAATGAAAATCTGTGTGAGCAGGCAAAGCAAAACAAGGAATTAATTCACTACTTCCCATTGGCAGGCAGGTCTTCAGCCATCTCCAGGAAAGCAGGGCTCCATCATGTGTTATGGTTACTTGGGAAGACAAGCCCCATCACTCCACATGTCCCTCTGCTTCCTTCTTCTTCCCCCAGCTTTGTATACTGAGCATGATGTCATATGGTCTGGAATATCCCTTTGGTCAGCTGGGGTCAGCTGTCCTAGCTGTGTCCCCTCCCAACCTCTTGTGCCCCCCCCAGCCTACTCACTGGTGGGGTGGGGTGAGAAGCAGAAAAGGCCTTGGCTCTGTGTAAGCACTGCTCAGCAGTAACTGAGACATCCCTGTGTTATCAACACTGTTTTCAGCACAAATCCAAACCAACACCATACCAGCTACTATGAAGAAAATTAACTCTACCCCACCAAAACCCAGCACAGTCATATTGTAGTTTCTGCAAAGTTTTGCTCTAGTCTGACAGTGAATTGAGTAAGGATCTTGTATGGTTCAGAAGTGTTGGTTCCAAAGCAGCAAAAAGTTCTACTTTCCTCCCTGCATTACCTCTGATATTACTGGTTTAATACTGAGAAATGTTTTTATTGTAAATCGCTGTAGGGCACTCTTAGGCTAATACCTTTCATGTGGGACATTTATTTGCATTAGATATTGGACAACATTCTTGATGGAAGAATACTTTTTTGGTACTTTATTCCCCATGACTCTCTTATTCTACCAAATCTTAACATAAACATTCTTGGAGAAATATACTGTAAATATTTGTATTTATTAATGCAAATGGAAATCACACAGCTAAATCCCCAAGCACTGGGCTAAATATTTACCCTTCTGTGTAGATTTTAAGTGTATTCGAGGACAGAACAACCATTGTCAATGTTCAGAAACAGTAAAAGGTGCCTTTTAAGAGCCGTGGACATTTCCTTGAGTGGGAGAGTTTGAAACTAATATGAAAGATTAGAGTGGATTCATAAAATGTACACATTTTCTGCCTTAAAGTATTTTAGTAATTATGATATAATGCTATCAATTGCTTGGTTATCTATGAATTCAGCAAATCTCTAGGAAGCCCTTTATACATAGTAGCACGTTAAAAACATTCAGCTTACTGGAACAGCCCCTGCTTAAAGAGTTAATAGTCTAAAGAGGCCAAATGGACAAAAATGCAGGGTCAAAAATAGATGCAAAAGGAAGTAAAGTTGCCTTCCAAGGTCACAGAGCTAGTCAGCTGAACCAGAAATGTACCTATTGCTTCTTAGTCCCCATCTAGCACCTAACACCCAGACCCAGACAGCCGTAGTTTAAACCGAAAGTGCTGAGCAGCCACCCAGGCAGGCAGTATGAAATTGCTTGGGAGCAGAATCACAAAGATGGGGTTACATGGCTTCTAGTTCTACCGTGACTCTGCTTCTGGCTTCCCAAATGGTGCAGGAAGGCCCGTACCTTTCATTGGCTCCAGACATCTCTCTGTTATGAAAGGGTGTCAGGAGATGTCTCTGCACCAGCCCAGTGGCTACAGCACCAACCAGTGAGGGTGGCAGCAGGGGGCTGGCTCGGACTCCACATACACCACAGGGCAGAGACTGACCTGCCCATCTACCAAGAAGTGTGACACCAGGTGCACCAGGTACCTCATCAACCCAGCAGGTCAGCCCTGCATCCCGAAGGAGGACCTCCAATATAGATCTAACTTATACAACAAACTTCTTTCCCTTTGGTGTATTTTGAAGGTGATGGTGGGAAAAACATTATTAAACTTTCCCCAAAAGGGAGACTAATTTCCTCAGTTGTGATCTATGCCAGCTGGTGTTGATGGGGTAAAACAATGCTATTGTGTTTAAAGATAGATGGCATAGCTTTGCATATACCTGTGCTAGCAAATGTGTCTGATGCAACTTTTACAGAAGTAGTGATAAAAAGACAAGTAATGACAAGACTGGAGAAGATTAAATGTGGAATACCTCGCTGAGCTACAGCTCACTGAAACCAAAACCCTGTCTTTGATTTACTAAGCTACGAAAATAACTTATAGATTAGACTTGCTTTTCTCTTCTTTTTGGGACTCAGGAAGGCTAATACTTTTATAATAACTGTTTATTGAATGTCTGACTTCATGATCCTGACCTAAGCACTGAACGGGAGACGAGTACAGGAAATTTATGCCTCAAACCAGCATAGTATCTCAAACTATTATTGAATTGTAGCACTACAATATAGCTCACAATAAAGCTTGTAACAGCAGTGAGATCTTTGCAGCTGTTTCTCTCTAAAATCTCCTGGTACACTTTTAAATCAATTTCTGATGGGAAAACCTTTTTCCCAGAGCAGTAAATAAAATGTTTATGGAGAGGAGAATCCTCCCTTGCCCCACTGAGTAACCCAGGAACTGCGATACATCAGGATTCCTTCACTGCCCCTTTGAGGGAAAGGATGACTGGGCATATGCTCGATGGTGGCCCTGTCCACCACACAAATCCTTCTCTGGACTAGATGACCCAGACTTAGACTCCACACAAATATTCGAAGTCTCAGAAGTGCCCTTAAAAATCTATCCTGCTGTGGGCACTAGAGCTGTGCTTTGTGCCACGGGATGGAGTTTCTCTCAGTTTACAGAATAAAGAGGAAAGATGCTGTAATTAATAAAGGTTTAATTTTATGCTTACAGTGGGAATTTTTTTTTTTTTTTTTAAATAACAAACTAGTAGCTGACTTAAATCAAAACAGTAGTCATAAAACCTGGGAATAGAAAAAAATTCAGGTTCATCTTCAATTTCTGTATTCTGGTCCTATCTTTTAAATAAGCAATAGTTTAATATCAGCTCTGCATCTGAAGCCAAACATAAAAAAAAAAAAAAAAAAAACCAAAAAATTTATACAGCACCTGTACATCTGCAGTAACATTGAGCTAGTTTGTTAATAATGAAAATAGCTTCGAGGGTTTGGAGAGGTAAATTGTATTGCTAGGTAAGTGAAAAGTGTCAGTATCTATTTTTATTACCTGGTTTGCTCTGAATCAGGGAAAACCTGTGATCTGTTTTTAACAAGCTAGACTACAAATGTAATCTAAATAAATTACATTACTTATTCACGTAAGGTTCTCTATCTAAGAGATTTAAAAGTAGTATTCCTCCTATATTATTATATAGTGGTTGCTTACCAGGTTCGTAATTTTTTTTATGCTAAACAAAAAGATGAAGAAAATTATGGTTGGGAATGCTTATCAAAGGAAAAAGGTTGTTCAGTACAGATTAAATTTTTAGGGCATTTTGATGTCCCCTTTTAAGAGCACACAGAGATAATAATTCAGAACCTTGCAGTCCAGTCAGGTCTGGTTGGTAGAAAGCATATCCTACCTCCAATGCAGTATCCTAAAAAATCAAGGTGCTACCAAACTTTGCAAAATCCAGTTGCAAATCATAAAGTTGATAAACCTTCTCATAACCTATTTATTTTTTACATTTGAAAAATGCCCCTTTCTCAAAAATGGATGAATTATTTTTCTAAAACTCTTTTTAAAATTACATGTGGAGGGAGAATTTAATCTCAAATATTTAAAGTGTAGTATAATGAGAACAACTGCAAGATAGTTACATTGAGAAGTGCTTTGTAATATTAACTATGGATATTGCTGTGAGCTCTATCCATATTGAAAATAACATAACTAAAAAAGGAAATTTCATTCTCTTTTTTTTTTTTAAATCTTAAAATGCTATTTCAAATAGGATTAATTTAATTTGTTTCTATAAGAAAACTTTGCTGGGCTATCAGGTTTGTGATTTATTGGATGAATTTCTGTTTAAAAAGATTAATTTTACCCTGGGACTTCAGTGAAGACTCTGGCTCATTGTGCTCTGCAATAGTAGTATATTTCATAGCTATGGGCTTTGATAGAGTGCAGCCTGCCCTCTGCTCCGGAGAATGCCTCTCAGGGGAATGTTCACTGTAGTACTTTAGATGATAACCACTTCCAGAAAGCGTAATGGATGACAAAGCAAACGGTGGGATAGTTTGACCCATGCCAGTTTGAAGGCTTTAAAATTGCTGACCTTACTATAAACTTACA
>VYZV01020508.1:0-40978 GCA_013401275.1 Pandion haliaetus | reverse complement strand
TTTTACTCCTCTGTGTAGAAAATGGAATACAGGTGTGCTGTGATTTTTACCAGAAAGGCTTGCAGCTAGGTGTCCTGTAGCTTCTGTGGAAGTAGAATTTCCTATACAATGTGTCTTGGTGAAGACAGGAATGTAGATCGCTGTCATGGANTCTGTTACCATCTGGACAACCGAGAGTGGTGAGTTTGAAGTGATGCCCTGCACTTTTGTAGATATTTCAAAGTTGACTTTAAAATTGCTTATCTGCTAAGTTATATCTGTGACTGCTAAGTTACAGAAGTGACTGCAGTGTTGATGTATCTTTTGGGTTTTCTTTGGTGCACAATGTATGGACAGAATTATGCAAGGTTCATACATCTGCTTTGCAACAGTATTGAGAAATATTGCTGACCTAGACATAAAATATACTTATCTGGTTTTTAGTAAGATGCCACTGTTAGAAAACTAGCATTTCACTCATGCATAAAAATGTTATTAAAAAAGTAAAGAAGTCAGACTTTGCAATGTAGACAGACATCTGCCCATCTAGACTGGATGTGTGAAATCTATTGCTATTATGTAAGGCGTCAGCTTCAAGCACAAAGGGTTATAAAGAAAACAGTATTAATCAAGTTATCCTTTTCTGCAAAACTTTCCTATAATACTCTTTACGAGCTTCATAGGGTGACAGACAAAATTAATTCTTGGACTTCACCACTCAGAATTAATGAGGTTGTTCTAAATTTGCGCTGATAAAATCTTTATACCACCACATGCTGCAGTACATGCCTTATATAATATGCAGAGGGGTGGATGTGTATACACACATTCATTCAGCTTATTTATTTATCTTTAGACTTACAGGGCATAAAGCTTAAGATCTAGTATTTTTAATACTTCAATAGTCCTAAAATGTCCATAACTATAAAGGTAAATGGCCTATGAAATGACGTGCTTAGTATCGTTAAAGAAATAATGTGTTTAGAGACCCAATGAAATAAGAGTAAATCTGTTGACATAAGACCTACTTTAGAGAATGTGATTTCTATGAAGTTATTTTTTCTACAAAATATCAGGAAAGCTGTTATTCAGTTAGATAAAAAGCCCATTAGAAAGATGAAGGTGGGGGTGGGGAAAGCCAGATATGCATTATAATTACTCGAATTAAACAAAGGCAGTGAAAAAAATTCCATTTGGCTAAGGCAGCCAATATTTGGTGTAATAAAAATAACTAACAAAATTCACACAACAATGAAAGTAAGTCAGGATTTCTGAGCATCTAAATATGGAAGTGGTATAAATGCTTCTTTGAAAGAAAAAAAAAATCAGGGGGCTTTAAGTTTGCACAATTAAGTTATTTCATTTTCTTCTGTGCTTGCTTTTATTACTAAGCTCAGATTTGTTTAAAAGAATTTAAAATGCAGGGATCGGTGGGGGAGAGTGGAATGTTTATACTTATGCTGAGTATTTTGGTTGTAATTGCAAAAGTGGCGTTATCTAAGACATCACTATGAAAGAAAACCTTACAGTAATTTGAATAGTAATATAGCAAACAGCAACAAGACGCAATATATATATATGCTATAAGAGATATAGAAAGTCAGCTAGTTCTCTAATGTAGAGGTATCACTTCTGCCTGAGGCAGTCTCTGAGATGCAAATTTTGAAACTGGGGAAACGCGCTAGGAAAGTAACCTCTAGGTCTGCTCTGTTCTTAAAGTTTTCCTCTGACATCATTCCTTGACCATCTTCCAAGACAGGACAGACTACACAGGCAACTGGCCTAATCCTGAGGGGTGATTCCTATGTCAGCTTCTTGTATTGCTGGGAATATCAAGCTCTAAGCTTGCAACAATTTCAGCAAAACAATTAAGCACTGGGAAATTCCATCCCACTAAATATTATTCCTGTACATAACGCCAGACATGTGCTTAACGCCTCTGACAAAGCAAAGACATGAAGGACAAGATTATATTACTTGAGTTAGAGTAATTGACCTCCTGTCTGTGTTTTCAGCAGATTTTGGTACTTTTTATACATAAGCCACCCTAGCAAGACACGGTCATCCATTCTGGGGCAGGCAGTGCAGATTTGTTTTTTTAGGAGTAATATTTCAGAATTAAATATCAGATCCAGTTCAACAGAATATTCAGTTCCAAATATGAACATACCCTCAGAGAGTGAGAATAGAGGGAAAGGTCAGATGATATCATTAGTGTTGCTAAGAACAGCTACAGGGTTTGAGAAGAAGGCTGAAGAGAAGGAACATTACTTGGACAGGAGCCAGAAGTCTGCAATTTGGTGAAAAATTTTTCTTTAAGTTCTAAGTACCTATTTCCATTTCCATTTGATAAGGATCTTTGAAGATTGTACCATCCAGCTTTCAGGAGTTAAAAGCACCAGTAGTCTCAAGAACCTTGTTTGCCCGGGTTTCCAATAGTTAGAAATACTGGTGTTGGGTTTCAAAGCAGTAAGACCTACAAAGACATGATCAAATGGTTAATTAAGATACATGTTTGCTCTCATCCTTCATTTAGGGAATGAAAACATTCTAATTGGATGTATGTCTTGAATGATGTAGCTTTTATTATGTTATCTCCAAGTATGTAATGAGATTTGATATTTCAGGTCTATTCAGATACCTTTCAGTTTTTTTTGACACAAAAGCAGTTTAGTCCCTCAATGTATCTAGTAAAGTGAATTCATTGAGATGATGTGTTGAAGATTAAAGAACTAAATCTTGCAATTATTACAGTCATAAAACATGCTATGTAATAAAACTGAGAAGTATTTTATAGAATGATTTAGCACCTTTGGTAGTCAGTGGAAAGAAACAAATGAGATTGGTCCTAATGGATTTTTCTTGAAAATCAAGGGAGCCAAAGTGAGTTACGAAATCAGTGTGAACAGGGCACGTAACAGCATTAAGCCTTTTAACATGTCTATAATGCAATGCAGATGATTGCAAACATTTCTGAGGTAAAATTGGCAAAGTAAGCTCCTGAATGTGTGAGCTGTGTTATTAGCGTATCACTGTGTTAAAGCTAACCAGCCCACTGAAAGAGATGCCATTAAGTCAGGTGCCGCATTTTGCTAAAGAAAGCAGTTAGTTGCAGGACATCAGCTAGTATCTCTATAGGACTCAGTATATTAGCTTTGGGGACAGACAAGCCTGAACATCACCACGCACCTCCCCAGCCTGCAATGACAGATATTCCCTTGGTTTCCAAGTTTTATACAACATTCCAAAGCATAGAAGATGCTATATATTCTCTAGAGTGTTTATTCATTTCACATAGTAGCTTCCGCTACTCTCACTGCCATTCCTCTTGCCAGCTCTTTTTAAAAATGTAACCTACTCAATTGCCATCTTTCATTGTAATCCAAAATTTATAAATAAAAGAAAATGACTGCTTAAAAAAAAAAATCAAAGCACTTGGCTAGCTATTGGGATGTGTTATTACAAATCTCTTTGTTTGCTGTGAAAGAGCTGGTCTTTTCCTTCCAAATGCTAGTCTAATTTTCATAGTAATGATTTTAGCTCTCTGTTGCTTTTTTAAACAGCATTAAATGAAAAAATGAGTATGTTCCACCAGTCAAATCTGTTGGTGGCAAAACATACTTATTCTTGATGGGAGTATAACCTTGTTAAAGGCTGAGTGAAAACTAAATGATGTCCTTACAAAGAGAGAAACAATGCAGCTTGTTTCTGGCATGAAGGTGGGGGGACGGGGGGAAGTGTGAGCTATAAACAAATCTGTGCAATGGAGGCAAGCTTAGTGTCTAACAGGATAACTGTCTTCTATAAGGGAATGACTGCAGGAGTAGTGACTGATAGAAGTGAATGATTGGCAGAAGAGAGGCTGCTGTGGTGACCCTTGAAAAGCACAGTTTTCTTCTTTTGAGTCTATGCTCTTCAGTATCCTTGGCTGGGGAAATAAATCAATGCACATTTCCTAAAATGTATAACCACAGTTTTTCTAAATGGGAACTCGGCTTTTGAATATCCCTTACGCACAGTAGGTAGAAGATTTGCCTTGCTAGTGAATCACACACAGCTGAAAAGTCTGCATACCTGATTCTTAGGTGGTGGAAGATGGACTTTAGCTGGAACTATGTTGATTTACATGAGCTGACAATCAACACTTTAACTTCTGCAGCATTAGAAAACAGTAATAGATGTGTCAAAAAATGTTTGGATGCTCCTCTGCAATGATAAAGAATCATAGTAATTTCAAATTTCCTATCTGAAGTTAAAGTAAGTACATAAAAGAGCAAGTGAGCTAAAAATATTTATTGCCCATAGACTTCAAAATGAGCTTAGATATGGTGAGGTTGGTTTATATTTTGAATGGAAAAGCGAAATAATGTGGCAGCATTTTCTAAATTAATATTTTTAATTAATATTTCTGTCTCTAAAGAAAAGAGGGAGGGTGTGGAGAAGTGTTAAAAATGAGGTATGTGAACATCCAAACAAGTAACCTTAGCATTTATATATGAAGTCAAAGCTGACTGAATTGCAGATGAATTCTAGCTATGGATCTTTTTCTCCCAAATTAATTTTATTCATAGGGATTTAGATGGTGATTAGTAGTAAAAATGTGTACTGCTTCCATAGATCCCCTTATGAAAGTAGGCAGGTACCCACTTTGCAGACAGGGACAATAAGCGGTTCACAATTGCACTGTGAATGGGCAGAGGGATGGGAAGGAATGCTGGGCCACGCCACCTGTAGTGCCACTTTTGGCATTCCCCCGGCCAAAGCATGAAGTTGTGCTGCTGGACCACCCAACAAGCAGCACCAAATCACACTTGACCATGGGTGTGTTTCATGGTGAGGCTAGAGAATAAAAACTGTAACACATAAGTAAACCTCCAAAAGAATCTTNNNTTTTTTTTTTTTTTTTTTTTTAAATAAACTAAGGTCAAGCACACAGAAGCTCAGTGTTTAAAGGGACAGTTATATCAGTATCTAAGGAAGTAGTCAGTACAATAGGATGTAATCATTGCTATGGCAACAATTTTTTCCAGATCAGTGGATAAAATGCTGGTTTCAAACTTGTGTCTGTAACTTGTAAGTAGACTTATTTATCCTCTGCTTTATTTCTTCCTGTATTCTCAATCACCACAATGCAGCTTGTAAAAAGCACTTGTAAAGAGCACAGTACAACTGATGAAGCATGTGGGTTCAACGATTCGTATATTGACACAATGAATTCAATAGAAAGCTAATTAATAATAATAATAATAATAATAAAAAAACCCGCAGTTTGCCCTCTATGACTTCTTCCATCAGAGAAGCTCAGAGCTTTGCAAATATTAATTAAGCCTCAGAACACCCTGATAAGCATCTCTCTTCCTCTCATTTTCTCCCTGTAACTAATATTAATTTCTGGATTACAGTGAATCAGAACTACAAATCAAGAAGAACTGGAAGGGAAAAAACATCTTTGTACTGTTTTAAGGTTACCCACAGAATCACAGCCTGCGGCAGGGAAACCAAATGCTGCATTTGATGCTATGCAGAATAATCTGTGCCCCTGTCCCTGCACCCTCATCTTCATGAAACATTTCTTTGGTCCTCAGTGTGTGCAGCCATCTAATCAGATTTTTTTATCGACATATAATCCTTTCCTAATCAGTAAGCTGTATTGATTGTTCTTACTACTACATTTACATTCTAATACACAGATTTAGTCAAAGTAAAGTGATTTTTTTATTCTTGTTTTAAGAAAGTATTCTCCAAAGCTTAATAAAGAGTTCATATATTCTAGTGGGCAGAAGGCTGTCTAGGATCTTGAGATCTAATCCTATTTGCAAATGGCTTGAATTGTAGCTTTGGAAAAAAATATTTTAATCTCATTACTTCAATTTCCTGCTTTGGAGAAGAGATAAATGGTATTTGTTTATTTTCAGGGGTTCTAGAAGGATTGTTTAAATGTTGTTTTAAAGACAGTGTAGCTGAGGGCTACATGCACTGTCTCGGAACAAGAGTGAGGCAATTATCTATTTATTGAGGCATTTATTTATTATTCCCTAAGTTTATGAACTTGGCCAGGCTGATCTGGGGCATTCTACAGAGGATAAGATTTTGATGAGCTCTTTTTCTACAACCTTGTCAGCAGCTACAGCTTCCTAGCCTTGCTTTCATAAACTGGAAGAGTGCAATAATCTTAATTATTTTCCAGTGTAAAGTCAAATCTTGTCAGGCTTGTAGCAAGTGTGCAGTGTCATTTCCCAAGTGCTGTTTTCTTTGGTTCTTGGAATACCAATTCCCATTCCATGTTGCTGCTCCTCACCTCATCATCCCCTTGTATTTTTGGGTCCCATACAGTTCTTCCAATCCAGTAACTTAACCGCTGCTTCTAATAATTTGTACCACTTTTTCAAATGCAAGAATGAGTTGGAATGATCTTTCCAGTCTGACCTGGTGAAAGGAAGAATGTCTAAATTGAAATTATTCACAGGAAGCTGTTTCATCTAGTTTGTACTGTTGTTTCAGACAGTTAAGTGATTTCCACTCAACTAAAGACAACAATATGTGCCACCGGACAAGCTGCATGCGCTTGTTCAGAGCTGTGTGAAAATCACTGATTTGGCAAACAGTCTCTCTGGCTTCAGTCACATTCGTTCTCATCTTCTGAGTCTTACACTGAATTTCATTTTCAGACTGAACTTGAAGATCTTAAACTGAAACTCTCCTTAACAGGGAGGCAAATGTGAGAGAGAGGGAAGAGAGGTGAAGTGAGTTTTAAGTAGCCTATTTCTCTGACAAATATTTGTCACTCATTGCAAAGTTACACGTAACTTAAAGGGAATTTAAAAACCCGGTTTCCTACCAAGGTGTACCCTGCAAGTTGCTCTGTGGCACAGGTTCTGACACGGTTATTTGCAGCAGCTCTTGACAAGAAGTAAGGGGTGTAAACATGTTTGCCCTGCTTCTCCTGTGGACAATTTTAGAGAAACACAGTATTGCTTAATTCTAATGAATTATACTCAAATATTCAATTAGCCACTGCAGAATAAAATTGCAGATGGTCTTTTTCAATGCAGGAAAACATTTGAAGTTGTTTTCCTACCCGTCCATGAGCCCAGAATGGAGACTCTATTCAGGACAGATGCTCTTCAAGTTCCTAATCATGGGCTATAACTTCCTAAAATTTCTTGCTACTATGGGCAGTTAGAAGTTTGACTTTGAGAAATGCAGTTTAATAAGATGTGTGCTAGTGAGTGTCCAAGTTACTTGGGTATTTACCACATAGGGGTACTCTCACTGTCTCACTTCAAATATTTGGCCCTTGGCACTCCAAACTGTATCCTGGAAAAATCTCTCTTTCCAGTACTATTTTGGAAGATTAGGCTCCTTGACAATGCTCTGAATGGCACGTAAATGGGTTGTCTAAAGCAGATGGTCTGAATATGACTTTCGAGTCTAATTCTCTACGTTATGCTTCCGAGGGGGAAATGTGGTATAGGGAAAATCTAAACTGCAATCTATTCTGGTTGGCAGGGCAGAAAACTAAAAGCTCTTATTTCAACAGTGAGAGTCTCATTCAAGCCTTCACATAATGTTAGCAAAGATTATGTAAGTCTTAACATTACTATCAGGGTNAGATAAGAACGGTTTAATAGAACAGAAAAGAAGAAACTAATAATGATAATGATAACACTAATGAAATGATAACAGTAATAATAAAAGGGTTGGAATATACAAGTGATGCACAACGCAATTGCTCACCACCCGCTGACCGACGCACCCGGAAGACCCCGAGCGGCAATGCGCCCGCCCCAGTTCCTAAAACGTCATATGGTATGGAATACTCCGTTGGTCACTTTGGGTCAGCTGCCCTGGCTGTGTTCCCTCCCAGCTTCTTGTGCCCCTCCAGCTTTCTTGCTGGCTGGGCATCAAAGGCTGAAAAACCTTGACTTTAGACTGAACATTACTTAGCAACAACTGAAAACATCAGTGTGTTATCAACATTCTTCTCATACCTAGCTCAAAAACATAGCACTGTACCAGCTACTAGGAAGACAATTAACTCTATCCCAGCTGAAACCAGGACAGTATCCACCCCTTATTCTATACCATTGACGTCATGCTCATTTTCAATACCTTCAGTTACATCTTGGTCAATCATCATCACCCTTTCCATTCTTATATATATATAGGCAATAATATCTATATATACACAAAAGAATGGCAAATAAAAGCAGTCCAAATCAATTTTCTAAAATATTAGGATAAATAAGGTAGACATTTTGTGTTGCTTTAGGTCCCCAAATTAAGAATAATTAACTTTTCAGGTGGAATTTTTCATTTTCTGAGATTACCCATTTGTGCAAAATTAAGTACTTTTGTAATTCTCTCCAAGTTTGTGGCCCAAACATGTGATATTAGCAATTTTAAGTATGTGTTCATGTATTAAATTGTATTTCACAAATACTGTATAACGAATAGTTCAACAGTTATTCACTGCTGCATGAGTTCAAGGAGCAAGTTTGCAGTTATGTTCAGTCACAACTTGCATACTTCTTTGTAAAGTTGTAAATCAAAAATAGTAGCTTGTATGAGGCCTGTATTCTCTTGAAATGGCTCTTGCTATTTAGAAGTTTTTTAAAAGAATAATCTTTTTACTTTCAAGGATAAAGTAAAGAAAAAATTTCTTCATCAATTTCGTTTCACAAAAAGTCCTTGCTAGCTGTTGTGGACTGTTGTGTCTTACACAGAGATCAACATTACATGACAAACACCATGCAAAAAGCTGCACATTTAGCAGCCACTTATGAATATAATATCCAGCTAATGAGTTAGTCATCTTTTTCCCATAATTTTTTTGATCCTATAGGATAAAATAACATTTTTTTATAGCACATATATAAAATTTACTATTTTGGCTGAAGCACCTTAGCAGAACCATCTTTTAGCATTTCCTTCAGGCTTCAGGTTTCATCGCTTTGCTATTACTGTGGACTAATTAGCCTTTCCCAACAGAATGCTGGTGCTAGAATATGAATGAAGTCCTGCAGCATTCCCTTTCAAGTGTGGGATCACTGGGTTAATCTCTACATGAAACAATTTGGTTACTGAATGGAAGAGCTGCCATGTGGGCTAAAGCTGGCAAAGTCAATATATTTTAGGAGATTTAGTAAGACACACTCTTCAGAAGTAGCTTCACAAGAACTGTGTGGTCTGCAATAATTTAATAAATCTGAATTACTTTTAGATCTAATTGGAGTGCAGCTTTAATTTCCATCCTTTCTATTTGCTGGATAACAAAGACCTAAAGTAATTGAGGATAATCCTTCTGGGCTGTCACCCTGGGAGCTGGCAGAGCAGGGAGGGTGCTACTTCAAGAGTTTTTCTTATATATTCCAGCTACTGCAGAAACTTTAAGCGAACCCCAAGTTATTAACCTGTGGTTTTATTTTCTTTTCTCTGACAGAGAACAGCAGCCTGATGCAGGGGGCTGTACATGGTGCCTGCACACGGGTGAGTTTGGCATCAGTAGGGCCCAGGTTTGCTTCAGGAGCAGAAGTTAACCTGAGGAGGAAACCTAAATCCCCTCCTTGCCACCGTTTGGGGCTTCAGCCAAGGCTGCACCCTTGGCTTCCTTCCCCTGTCTGCTTACTGTGATTTGCATGCTTGTTCACTGTTAAAATTTTGGGCATTCTACAAAGTACTGGTAGCTCAATTCTTCCCACAAATCCCAGGTGTCAAATGCCCTAATGCTAAGACTCTCATCTGAGTGGCTTTACTTTGCTGAATGTCCCAGACTGGCAAAAGGGCTTGCATGTCTGTGCAGGGCACTTGGGAAGTGGCGACAAGGGAAGAAGTACATCAATTGCATGAGCAGTTTCCTCAGGGAGAGCAGTCCTAAACTGGACCTGGATGCATGACTCGTGGGTGGAATGAAAGCTGGCTCCAGCTGAAAGCAGAGGGAATGTGATCCTGGTGTCAGAAAGGAGGTGGGCATTTCTCAGTGAACAAGTATACTCGGTGGCAGCTTGCTAGATTCAGAAATGAATAGAACAGTCATTTTTATGTTTATTTTTCCATTACATGGTCATTGGCCTACTCATCTATACATACCCCTTATTGCCAGAAGGAGAAAATTGTGAAGTGATTACTTCATTTTAAGTAAATATTCTTTGCTCTTATGCTTGTCCACTCTAAAATAAGAGTTCAACAGCAGTGACTCAAGTGGGTCAAACTTGTTTTGCCTGATTTACAAGTAAATTTAACAAAGTGGATTCAAACATCTAACTCAAACATTGCTTAGTTTACCTTCCACTTAGAAAGAGCCATGAAAGAAGCAGCACGGTTAGAAAGAAAACGAAAAAGCTGTGAAAAATGTGAAAAAGAAATGGGGGTGAGGAACAAGGAGGAGTTCTTAGTACCGGTCTGCCTATCTTTCCATAGGTACGCAGGCTGAGAGCAATCACTAGCTATCAGTTAAGTAGCCTAGTGACTAGTTTTTAGCCAGGATGCATCTTTCTGCCTGTAGATGATATTTAGTATTCAAGATATCAAATGTCCTTTTTTTTTGCCACAATAGATACTAAAAATAAACACTAGCTGCAAGGGGAAAGTTGCCAATAAGTAATACATCTTGCTATGCTCCTAGCACCAATTTTTCACCTGCCCATGTCCTGCTTGCTGTCTCACATATCCTGTCTTTACTGTTGCAGTTGTGGGGGGCTTTCCATGAAAGCACCCACTTTCATTTGCAGAAGGGGATAGATGAGAATTTCTGATGGGGATTTAGATATGTCCTCTCTCCTACGGTGGACAAAAGTGAGCAGAAGGAGAAGCCTTTGGCACCTGTGGCTGCAAAAGGGGAGGTAGGGGATACATCCTTGTGCTCAAGAGCCACAGGGCAGTCTTTTCAAATGACTCCTCTTTCCTCCTCCCCCCTCTTTGCTCCATTCTGATAAAGCAGGTGAAAGTGAGATGGCAGCCTGCTCTTTAGGAAGTAATGTGTGTCTGCTAGGGTAGCTATGGAGGGCTACACTGAAAGGCTGACAGGATATGCGTAGCCAATATATAAAATTCCTAGAGTTTTTACCTCTTTTTAAAAAAATAAATATTTATTTGTCATAGAGTAACAAAGATACCAAAAATGAGATGTTTTTTGAGTGTTGCCTTCTGTTAGAGCTAATTTCACTGCACCTGAAACATTGCAATCAATTTTATTGAATAATTTTTTTTCACTGAATATTTTCAGTAGAACTGTCTGGTTTGACGTAATTTTTTTCTCTTTATGTTTTTCTCTAGCATGGAACAAGTGTATAGGAACAATTAGTCTCCCTCTTCATTATGCAACGTAATTCAGTGCTTGGATTACATATTCTGTAATTGTGTATGTGTGTATACAGCTAAATATGTACTTCTCAGTAGAGATTAACCTCCTATCAACATATAATACTGTAAGTCCACAGTGTTTGCATGATGTTTAGCCAAACTGGTAAAATTCTAAAATCTGGTGATTTAGAAAACGTAACGTGTCTTTCAAAACCATGCTAAGTGTGCATAGAAGGGATCATGAGGTTAGCTGGAGTGCTGTTTGTTTTGGCTTCTGCGGATGCTTTGAAGGGAAGCTAAACAGGGGTGACAGTACTGCTTTGTAGTACTATTGCCAGTTCTGCTGTTGTTCTTCCACCACTTCTGAACAATGTATTTTGAAAACTGACAGATCTCTCCTAAGTAGAGTTTTAGCCCTACTACATCTTGTAAAATAGTAGCGGCGTTAGATGATGCTTTTTATGTATTGTCTTTAGTTTCTTGACTACTGTACGGAAAGCAGTCTGCAGAATTTAAATTTGAGCTGATGGATAAAATTGTACAGCTGAAGAGACGCAAGACATACGACAGGTTTGAGGCTTGCAATAGGTCTGTTCAACTTGCTATGCTAAATGACTGAACATCAGCCAGTAGCGAAATGGCATTACAGGTCTAGGTCTAGTGAACTGGCAAACGGGTATTCCTTGCGATACTAAGAGATGAGAGTTTTTTGGTAGGAAATATTATTGTACTATCAATCTGCAGATGTTATTGCAATAGATCTAGTGTCTGTTCTTTGGGGATTTAAATAGGAGGATTTAATTGTTCCACTTTAATTCATGTCATGCTTCAGCCTAACTTACAGAATTTGGAGAGAATAAAAATGGATGAATCAAGTTTTATTATCTTCTTCTACATTGCCAGGTTTCCTATGATGGAAATTTTTTCCTGCTGTCAAGGCCTCAAATCTAAACTTGATTTTTCACATTTTCATTGGATGAAAATGCAAATGGCAGAGAGGAAAATACTGTCTAAAGGAAAGGAAAGAAAAGAAATAATTCTGGAAAAAAAATAGTAATGCTATAAGCAGAAGGAAAAGCTGCAAAACTCTAGTGGGACTACTTTTTAAAGATAATACTATAACGTGTTGAAAGGGAATTATTAAAAAAAAAAAAAAAATCTTCAAACATGTAATTTCCAAGTACCGACTTTACCCAAGGGCATAAAAGGAGAGGAGCTTTGAAACTTTTACCTCCCTGGGTAAAATAACTTCATCAGTTGTTTACCATTTTTAATCTTTAGAACGATATTTTTAATTTTTGTCTTAAAGTACCATGAGAACAACAAACAGAGCCATCTCAGTTATCACTTTTTCTATTATTTTTATCACAAGTCTCTGTTACAATGAGATTGAAAGAAAGAATGGAAAAACACTGTCCACGCACCATGCTATATGCTCTTTGTGGCAAGTGATTTATGAATAATGGTATAGCATGAAATGGAAATGAATGAATTCTGGCTGCAAATAGCAGGCATTTGCTGTTATACAAAGGAGGAGAAAATACTTCTGAGGTCTCCAAAATCTCTTATCCAAAGCTCTGGCATTCTGGCAGGCTGATGAGCCAAAAGAAGATCAAACCACAGGCACTGCAGAGGCCATAGTCTTGTGTACAGTTCCTTTGATGGTGTGCTGAGACAATAATTTAGCTAAATATCAGAAACATATCATGTATGGGCTAAACTCTCTTGACTTCAAGGGGGCTCTGTTAGCCTATGCAAGCAGCGCATCTGGTTGTAACTGGTCTTTTCTAATTCTTCAGGTATGCATTCAGTTTCTTCCAGATTTAGAGTGTTTAGAACCACATAAATTTAATGCACAGAGATTAAAAAGAACCTTCAAATAACTTAAACTGCTTAAGGCCTTACTTAGGCTTTATGCTTTGCAGATTGCAATGGCCATTTTCTCCAGAGGGATTCAATTCACTAATGACATCATTAGCTGTTGTCTCTGTCTCACATCAATGCTACAATATCAGTTATAAGATCCAGATCATCAGCTGTGCATACAAGAATGTGTAATGCACAAAAGAATGCTAACTCACAGTGTTTGATTAAAAAGTGTGTGGTTGAAATTTTTTTGGAAAAAAGCCCCTTCCAATAAATATTCAGAGAGCTCTGTTAAAAACTAAATGACAAAATAACAGTATAACTTCTTGCCATGGGAAGAAGTCACCATAGTCTTGTGTTATAGAAATAGTAGTAGGGACACAATCTGTCAGTCTGACACACCTGCTCATCTATAATCATTGAGTGATCCTGTGAAGTATATAGCTTCGTAGTTAGGCATGTGTGATACAGACTGTGGGCTGGAACCTCTGTACGTATTACTGAAAAAATAGAAGGAAGTAACTTCATGCACATGTATAATGCAAATGATTCCTTGCTTCATGAAACTGAATAGTCTGGAAAAACAGTGTGTCAGGAGAGAGGAGATGACAAAGAAACAGGATAGTGATTATATCTGCTACAATGTGTGCCATTTATAATGTAATATAAATATAAAATTCTTATTTTTTTAAGAATGTCTAATATTGATGCGCTCTTTGGCTTTCCATCTGAGCAGGCACATTTCATCTGACTTTTGGTGTATTTGGTTGATACTTAGGCATAGTGGTTTAACCGCAGCCATCAACTAAGCACCACGCAGCTGCTCACTCACTTCCCCCCCACCCAGTGGGATGGGGGAGAGAATCAGGAAAAGAAGTAAAACTCATGGGTTGAGATAAGAAGCATTTAATAGAACAGAAAAGAAGAAAACTAATAATGATCATGATAACACTAAGAAAATGACAATAGCAATAATAAAAGGATTAGAATATACAAGTGGTGCACAGTGCAATTGCTCACCGCTTGCTGATCAACGCCCAGTTAGTCCCTGAGCGGTGATCCCCCCGCCCCCACTCCCCCCAGTCTGTATACTGGGCATGACATCAGATGGAATGGAATACTCTGTTGGCCACTTTGGGTCAGCTGCCCTGGCTGTGTCCCCTCCCAACTTCTTGTGCCCCTCCAGCCTTCTTGCTGGCTGGGCAACAGAAGCTGAAAAATCCGTGACTTTAGACTGAACATTACTTAGCAGCAACTGAAAACATCAGTGTGTTATCAGCATTCTTCTCATACCTAGCTCAAAAACATAGCACTATACCAGCTACTAGAAAGACAATTAACTCTATCCCAGCTGAAACCAGGACATTAAGTTTTCCAGTTTGTAGTGAGAAAAAGCTGTAGCACAATGACTTTATGGAGGATGTAAAATATGTATTTTATTCTTTCTTTTGAAAGACTGCTTATCATTAAAGCTATTCTTAGGGCTTTACAGCAGAGAGCTCAGGACTTGTAACATGATGTTTCAAGATGACATTGCTGTGCTGTAGGAAGTCTTTATAGAAGTGCAGGTATAAGAAAGATTTGATCTGTCATTACCCTAACTAGTCACATTTGTCTGCTGGCTTTAAAGCTTCTTTTAATCACAGGTCATAGTCTTTGATGTGCATGGTTACTTTTCATCCCTTTTCCAAAATTTTCTTCTCTGCCTTCCTCACATGCCCAAATTATAATTCTCAGTGCTGCTAAAATCCACACATCATTTTCATTTGTGTATTCAGAAATAGTTTTACAATTTTAATATATTTCATCTCAGTTCTAGTCTTAGTATAACCAGTGACTGAACCCTTGCTTTTAACCTTTGTCTTTAAATTTTTTCCCTATACATCCCTAAGGTTTGTTTTTATTGCTCATTGGGCAATTTTGTTTTACCTGCTCATTACAATTCTAAAAGAGCTAGCAAAAACTTTTATGACTTGTTAATTAAATACTAACATCTTTCAAAACTTTATAAAGGACCTGTATGCGGACTAAATTCTGCCATTTGGACTAGCGTGTTGTGGATGTCTCTGCTGTAGTGCTGATGATGCCTTCTCTTCTCCTTGTCAAGTTTCCATCTATCATAGCTGACACTCTTAATCTCATGCATATTGCTCTGATTTCACTGGGATTACTTTTAGAGTAAAATACAGTCTAGCATAAGGTAGGCCAATGTGATCTCATTTCTCCCTCTCTGTCTAAGGATACATCCAGGCAGCAAATGGAGCATATTCGCAATGAATCAGCATTAGGGGACTCGAAGGCTGTGTCACAAACCTGCTGGGGCTTGTGATCAAAGCAGTGGCTTGATTTGATTTTGGGGTGTGTGGCATAAAGGGCAACAGGCTAGATGGCCAGTATATATATAGAAAGCCATACTGCTATGTCTTTTACAAGTATTTTTTTTCTCTGAATTTGTCCTTTGTTGTAAAACATGGACCTGTTGAGGGACTATTAGAGCTTTTTAAAAAAGTGAGTCCTTGGTCTGCCAGTCCATACCATTTATACTTTAACCCCTATGTTGTAATCAACCGTAACAACAGGGGCCTTAGAAAGTAACTGTCCATTAAGTGCTTATTGCAACAGAGCATAAGTTATGCATTTTGTTACAAGTATTAAAAGCTGGGCCTAAATTTGGAAAATATACCTGTTCTGCAGATGTCTGATTCATTCAGTCAGAAGTATTTGGTATCAGGGATCAACTGATGGAAATTAGAGAAACAATAGGTGGCTCTGAGCTTTTTCATTTCCTTTTTTCTACGCAGTTGACAGCAATATCCTACAATAATAGTGTGAGCTACAATGGCATCTAATGATTTTCTGGGAAGCAGGGAATATATTTCGGCAGGGAACCAGAAGCCATGTCATTCTGATGCTTAACGTGCTAAAGTTTGAAGCCCCATACCTCAGCAGTCAGTGACTAAGACATGCCGAGGAGGAAACAAGTAGTCCTGCACTTACTACCAACTCATATTTTACTGAAATTTGTAACACCCCGATTTCAAAACACTGGATAACCATACAGAAATGTGGAGAGGTTTATGCTGATTTTCATCCAAATGAGGATTACAGCCTGCAGAAAGTTATTTCTTGGACATTGTGTCAGACATCTTTGGCTATTCAATTTAAACAAGATTCCTAGGCTGTTATTTTCCATAATTTTAAATGCAAAAGACTTATTTAGTCTTGTTAAAACAAAACTATAAACAAAATATATTATTTGATGTGACCAATTACAAAACAAGCTGTGGAGGAACAGAGTGGCAGAAATGGCAGCCTTTCCACCAAGCTGCACTTCCCGGGACACCTTGAGACTGGGGTCAGGCTGCACTCTTAGCTCTGCCAGCTGTGGCTTCCCTTTTGGCAGGTAGATACAAGGAGTTGCTCCTGATAGCATGGCATGGTTTCCACAAGTCACCCATCTAGGATAGGAGTCACTTGCTTAAACCTCAGGGTTAGTCCTTTGGTATCCAGGTTACCTGCAGAGGGCTGGCAAATGCAACACAGGACAGAAACAGTGCTGTGCCCCTCTGCAGAGGGAGCGGAGGGCAGGAGATCTAATCTACACCATCCAAAATGATGCTAGATGCTTGTGTTTTGGCAGCCACGACCTGTATCTGGTTGTCAGAGACTACTACATAACACCATCAAAAACAGAAAAAGAAAAGTATACTTTGGACAGTACTACTTAGCTTAGGTCACCTGCTATAAGCCTGGGTTTAATTCTATTACCTTCTGCTAAAAAGAGGTCAGGCCCAACATATTTACCAACGATCTCATACATTTACTACTTCCTTATGGCGGGGGGGATCAAATCACCTTTCCTGTCTGGCTATTTGTACGCATTTGGAAAATGTCACATTCCCCCGGTGCATTCCTCCATTTATTAACACCAAAGTACTCCATCTGTATATCAATACCATTACGCGGAGGTACATTTCTCTGAGTAGAAGACAGACATCTTTGAATGTGTACTGTAAATGTGGAGTGGGGTTTTTTGCCTTCTTTCTTCTACCTCCTGGGCTTAAATAAAGCACACAGCTATTAAAAAGATGTGGTCCCTATGCAGTACCTGCAAAAAATGTTTGGTGTTTTATTAGAATGGAATGATGTGTTGAATGATTAAAATATATTTATGCATGTTCTGATACATACGGGTGTAAAAATAACTATGAGTACATACATTTTTATACGTAAAAGTTGAGGGTGGTTTTTCTTGTGCTTTGGCGGTTGCCAAATACAAGTTTTAAGTGTTTTTAAGAGCCCAGACTACAGCAAGGACTTGATCTCTTAAAACAGATGGTTTTGTACCTGCTATTATAAATATTATTACCCTTTGTATTAATTACCTGGTTTAGCAAGTTTTAGATGTGGGAATGGCAGTTACAGTTTCATGCGAAAATAAATCTGTTTGTGATTTTTTTTCGTTTGGCCACTCTGTGAAATGTAACTTCCTTCCTACTTCTCAAGCTTTGAGCGAAAAGTCTGGGAAGTCTGTGGAACATTAGGTACATAAGACTGCCACACTGACTATAATTCTTAATATTTTAATATTCTTATGGGTATTGAATCATTTTGATGTGGAGGAATTTACATGCACAACTCTTATACAAGATGTTGATAATATACCCCAAAATTGTAGTGACAGATGGATTGATCCAATTTGGATGATGATGTGCTAATTTGAATAAAATGACAGGTGTATTTCATGCATGATGCAGAAAGGGTATATTATATTTGTTGCTAGGGAGGAAATAAATAGTCATATGGTATCTCAAGTACATTTTTTTTATACAAGAGTATACTTTGTGAGGTAAGAATCTGTAGGAATGACAACACATTGGTATGTAAGAGTTGTATTAATAATCCTTTCAGGGCTCTTATGTATATCTTGGATAGGTAAAGCTTTTGCCTCAGTTTCTTTATTTGAAAAAAATATATCTAATTATCCAGTTAGACTTAATGACAGAGTGCAAATGCAAAAAAAAATAAATACCTTGCAACTAAACAAAATACAGTATTTGGGTTTTGATACCAATAAAATGGATAAATCATCATAAAAAGATTAGTATATTTCTAGCTGAATTTATTTGATTTCTGAATAGATTTTTGAAGCTTTTTGTAACTAATGAAGTGCACCACTGGCATGAAGATTTATTGCATCACTTAACTCTCAAATGTCTAGCAACTTAATAAAATTTACAGAGAGGAAAGAACCATAGCTAGCCCATAGGGAGTAGTTGAGGTACTTACCTGGCATGTGGGAGACCTGTGGTCTGTGACATTTGTCATTACCTGAATTCTCGATGAGCACGCTGCCCACCAACCGCTGATAGCCTTGGAGCTATTCTACTTCCCAGGTTAACCCCAGTCTCTCTGGTGTCACACAGCTGTCTCAACCACCACTGCATTTTATTTCATTCTAAGGAGAGAAAATAAAAATCTCCATTCTCTGCACAAGTGGGGAAGATACTGCAGATCTTTACAAAATATTTGTCATAAAGCTCTGATTCCTTGGATAGGTTTAGAGCTGACTCCTTTTTTCATGACTGGTGCTTGTGATCTGGGAACAAAGGCTCTTTTGTACTTAATCTGTGTTAGATGTTTCTTGGGCCACAGTTGCAAACATGTGTAGGTCAGGGAATAAAGCAAACCATGCAATATCTGTGCACCCATCAGAAGCACCTAGTAACACCACCTGGAACATTAATGAAGTGTAAAATTGAGGATGTGAATGTTTGTAAATTGAGAGGTCGCTGAAGTTTTTATAGTGACAGCTTTTATTCTGTCTTTTTCTTGTAGGTAACAAGGGAGCAGTAAAACGTATTTAAGCAATGAGAATGAAGATGAATAAATAGTAAGTATGAAGTGGAAATAATTTTATAAAAAAATACTGAAATATATAATTAAAAGTTGGGACATGTCTACCTTAGATCACTTATAAGTGGTGGTCTAGAAGAAGCAACCTTTTTGAATCCTAAAGAACTATACGTGCTTAGGTTTCTTCTTTTTAAATTTCTTTAAAAGCTTATGGGGCGATCTAAACTTTCATCTCAGTTAATCTGAACGATCTTAACATTGTGCTTTAATGTTACATCAAAGATACAGTAACACCGTAAATTTAACTACTATGCCTTTTCAAGTAAGAGTTGTATTTTGTCATATGATGATTTCTGTCAGGAAATAGTAGATTTCAAGTGATGAATGAAATGTTTTAAAATGTTCAGTTAAAAAATATCCCAAAAGAGGTAAAAAATATATATGTAAGGAGCCTGTTTCCAGTTATGGAAATGCAGACAGTAGGGGGAAAAAAAACTCCTATGGGAAATCTACTTTTCAAGTATTCATGAGTAGTAGCTCAGCTTCTTAAATGGTTAGTACATTGGTTTCCCATTGCAAACATATGAATTACAATCCTGTTTCTGTTGACAAGTGGAAAATATATGCTGATGATATCAGCCTTTCTTTTCTTTGCTCATCTATGGAAATCAAATTTGTTATACCTGCTGGTATGGACAAGTGATTACAGCACAAGTGTGGGATAAAGTGTATCTTCTGAGCTGTGTGGAAGATTGTGCCTCTGCTTACAGTCTACTGTTTGCTAACTTTGCTGATCACTGAAACATTTGTTCATGGGGGAAAAAAATGAAAAGCTGGTCTTCTTCAACTGAATTGGAATGGTGAAGCTGGCAGGATCAGACATTTTCCTCTCACCAGGGATGATGCTTTAGGCTGAATTGGAAAGAGGGAAGGTTAATGGTTGGAAATGAAAGGATATGTAGCAGCAGATTTGGCTTGATCTTAATTTGTGTCCCATGTTTTTTTGTTTGTTTCTCAGAAGTTGTCCTGTTTGGATTGAATGATTTAGTTCTCAAACAGAAAGGCTATTTCAGTAATGTTTTCTGAGAGTGTATTTCCCAATGGAAGACTGCTTCTGACCCTACTTAAGTGAGTGAGACTTTGACTTGGTGTGGCAGAAATCATGTTCTCGAGCTGCACAGGTTGCCCAGTGCACCTAATCTGCCTTTCACAAGGTCAGAGAGGAGGAACTCCATTTATTAATACTTGTAGCAGGCAATGGTATGATTTTAATTGTGATTACGCTGAGCATAAACAGCTAATTTCAAAATTAATAAGTTCCTGTGATCACCCTTTCAACCTTTGAAGATCTTGGGACTAAATGAAAGACATTCGGCACATTAACATCGATTTTCTGGAAGCCTGTGTTATCACTTAGCAAACTATTTTGGTCAGGATGTGTAATCTATGTAAATAGACACAAAATGAGGAAAATAATTATATTCAAAATGGTGATAACCTGAATAAGTAATGTGTCAGTTTTTTAGTAACTATAGTGGGAAGTGTCAGTAAAACTAAGCATCTAAGTAGAACCCAGCAGATATTCATACCAACCACACTAATTTTCCTAGGATTTATCTTTTTATTTCCCTTTTGTTTAAGTATTACATTGTTTGATATGTTGTACAATCAAGATAAAAAGGAAAATACATACTCAATATTCAGGTAGTATGTAAATGTTGCCCTCTATTCTAGTGAGTAGAGAATGAACTTTATATTAGTAATATGCATGTCTCTGTTCTCAGGATCCAGTATGAAGCTTCTCTAAATAGCCTGATCTAAACCAGAAAAAACAAGCTTAGCATAACTCCTGAAGTAATTTCACGTTATTCTCAAATTATCTATAACCTTATAATCCCTGTTTTATGACTGCTGTGCACAATTACTGTTGTAGATGGGAAGTGTGTTTTCTTCCTTCATTTCAATTCCACAATAAAAAAATTAAAATTATATGATTAAACAAGATACATTGTTCCATCTATTTTATTGTTATATCTTGTTTTATTGGCACCTTTAAAAACACTTTTAAGCATTTGATTAAGTTATCTGCTCAGAGTGTCTCTGCTGTTAGGGTTTCAGCATCAGTGCTCTGTCAATACCTGGTCAAACATTAAGGCTTTGTTGTTTGAACTAATAGAACTGCAACAGAAATTTATTTTCCTTTAAGTGTCAAGTGCATGGAGAAGCGCTGGAATTATTAACCAAATGGTGTAAGTAGAAGTTAACTCACCTACAAAGTGATTTGGGGTTTTCTCAGATCTTTCAGATTTGAATACAAAGAGGATTTTCTCCTGCACTTGAAAGAAAGGCTGGCTGGTAGATATGACATGGTCAGATGCCTGAAGGAACAGTAATTATCCCTCTAGTATTGTATTGCACAGGCTATTTTCCAACACGATAGCGGAAGAAGAAATCTGTCCTCATTGTATTTTCATCACTACAATTTGAAAAGCTTATCTCTTGTGCTTCTCCACGTAAAATCATCAGGCATTTTAAAATGTTAGTAAATCTTAAGGGGGATAATTTTATATACCCTTTTTGTGTTTGGTTTTTTTTTAAAAAATTAACTATTGCTGTGTTTTGTAGATCACTTGTATCGTTCACTTTGGTAAGTGCCTTATAACGAGCATACTACTACTAATACTACTTTATTTCTTCATACTGTTACAAGCAGGCGTTGTGATATTGACTTAAATCTGCATCCTTGCCAGGCTGTGAAAGTTACTTTCTGCTGCCTGTTTGTCTCCCTCACTAGAGATCTTAGAATTTGAGTTTGGTAAGCTTGCGCATTGCTCTTTTATTCCTTTGATATTTGGTGGCTTCAAAGATAACACTGTACATTGATGCTGTTATGTATATGAATATCGAACTTTCATCAGCTGTTTCTTCTGTTGCAAAACGTTTTTCAAAGAAAGTAAAAAAGTTACTGCAAATCGTAATGAAAAGGCTGTTGATTTTTTTTTTTTTTAATGCTACTATGTCTCTGGCAGAGTGTCTTTGCTGTCTACTTTGGATGCATGCTTTTGGGCATATACTATCACATGAAGTGTTAACATTTGGTAAAGCCTTGTAAATTTAATCTGGTTTTCATGTGGGATGTGGAAATCAATAGGAAAATATATCTGTGTTTACCTAAAATATTTTAACATCAAATAACAAAGGTCTATTGATATGGCAAATGCAGGACAAATTCAATAAGAAATGCAAAATGGTAGCATAAGGATTTGAAAACATTCTCATGTTGCACAATGTCATGTTAAATCATATTTCATAATGAGAGAATAAAGCAATGATAACTGCAGATGATGTCCCACAGGGTTGGTGATTTAGTAACAAGTATTGGCAAGATTGTCTTGTCAATACTATATTGTCCTACTGCCAGTTCTGAGAAGAAAGTATAAGCCAGGTTAAGATGTATGCATGATTGTTATTTGGTAAAAAAATCTTTTTCTGGAAATCAGATATAACTCTTCTATTACATGCTACCAAGCTTACAGTTGTTTCATTTCTGGTTTTGATAGAGCTGCTGTAGAAAATTACAGATTGGCTATGTTGTTATATTACAAAAACATGGTTCATTTTCTCTGTCCATTAGAATGACTGAAGTTGTTGTTTATATGCATCCTAAGGATGCATAGATATGAAAGGTGAAGATAACTAAGCAACAGGGGCAAATGAGAACTTAACTCCATCACATGTTATTTTTCCGATTTAAATAGTAGAAAAATAAAAAAAGAATTGCAAGCAATATTTTTTAATTACTTTAATTGTTCTTCCTGTGTAAAAATTCTTCAACCTTTTTCTTCTCCCAGCCAGTTCCATTAATGTACTGAGTATCAGATTTGAACTTTGTTAATGCTTACATCTTCCTTCTTCAGTCTTCACATGTTTTCTTGCAGCTATATGAGTCTGTTCAGACACACACTTAGGCAGATAGGGTTATGAAACTGAAACTCCTTTATAAAGTGAAATTAAACTGTTTTGTGAAAATGCTTGGAATTATTATGGTCCACTTGGATCCAAGCCGGGAACAAAACTATACATTATTGGCAGTGCTCTTTTGCTCTTTTTATTTGCTTTGTTTGATTTAGTCCTTTGTTCCATTTATTTATGTTTGGTTATCCTGAACTGTGCTACTAGAAGAGAAAATTAGTTTCAATATTGAACAGCTATGTTTCTAACAGTTGGTACTACAGCAACAATAATGAGAATCTCCTATATTGTGTAATACCTTTCATTTCACATGTTCCCAAAGGGCTCTAGTAACATAAACTTTAGACTGGGATTAGTTCAGCTCTTCCTGGATAAAGCTTCCACTAGGATCAAATAAATAATATCCTTACTTGTTTAAGACAAAAAAGGAAAACATACCTTACTCAGATGGGAATTTACAGGGGAATTTAGGGAAGAAGGGAAAGTTATTTCCTCATTTAAAATTCAAGTATGATATTGCTCTATTGCACATACTCTGAAAATGCCACAGACAAGTTTTAATGATCATGGAAGTGCACACTTTCATGTGATGTCTTTTCCTACAACAGAGCCTTTCTACTACGCAGAGCACCTGTCCCAGCCATAGGGCACCCAGCTGCTCGGCTTCTGGGAGCAGAGAGGAATGCAGTCCTCCTGGTTGAGATGTGATATCTTGTGCTTCTGTTTAGCCTTCTAAATGAGAGATATAAAAATCTCGATGGAGGCTGAGCATCAATTTTAAAATACAGATGTGCAAGCTGATATGGATTGGGCTGAGAAGTGTAATAGCATCAAAAAGGCAATGTATTATAGAAAGTGCTAATACTTAAGTATGTAGAGGAGATGCCAATCCAAAATTAGGCTGAATTACAAAAGAATATCAAGCCTTTCTAAAGCTTTAAATAGATTATTTTTCAATTTCTGACTCTTTCAGAACTGGAGACTGTACAACAGCCAGATCCCCAGCTTGACCTGCTGTTATTTCCTTAGGAGCCTTTTACTTGAACACAGCATCCTGCAACCATTCAACAGAAGACCATGAACTCTGCTTCTACTCATAGCAGAGGTTATGCTGAGAATACTTTTGATAACACCTCTATTCTTCTAGGGATGCTTCTAGAATATATGAGCTACTAGTTTCCTTGGAGACTGACATGCAGTCAGCACAATGGCTCTATAGCACCTGTAAATCAAACTTCAAAAGAAAACACTGTCCTTGTTAGTGGAAATGGTATGCATGATGGTGAAGGAAGAGTGTTTTGCTTTCTACTTGTCTTCCAGAGAATGATATGGCAGTAGTCCCATATAGAGGCTGGAGGTCTAGGGACTGTGAGATTATGTCAGATGGTGAAGGCTGGGCAGACTATCTGTGTAGCAGAGTTCAGACTACCTGGAGATTTTATCAAAATATAGCACAGGGCTGCATTTAATTTGTAGACAATAAAGCCTTGTTTTGCAAATGGTTTTGTGGACGCAGTAGTTACAGAGGTAATTGTATAAGTATCATTAACTGTTTAGGTATAAAAAGATATTTTAGTAATTCTGATCAGCTTGGGCATCCCTTTAGCAACTTCTTCCACGCTATCACAGATCTTGTAATCTTCACATATCCCTGTTATTTACCCTTCCTGCCTGAAGAGAAAGGGCTCATATACCATGAGGAGGTGCGTGTGGATCTGTTTTCTGCAAGTCAGGCACTTTATCTTTTTCCTCTGTCCTTTACAGTGTGGTTAAGAGATATGTCCTGATGGTTTCCTATTCCTTCCCCTTATGTCGATGTTTAAAATGTTATTAGTTTTGGCAGTTAGAAATTCGGTCAACATTTAGCTTCCCAGCTCTCACACAGAAACAAAATTAAAGGATATATTTGCTTTTAGATTAGCTACAGATTCAAAAAGGGCTGAAAAGAAATAATTGGAGATTCAACTTGGGAACAGGTGATGTACTACAAGTGAGGGAAAAAGGCTTCCCATTGGAACAGGCACGTGGGAATTCAGTCTAACAATACTTGGTCAAATAATAATAATAATATATATAATCCTTATCATACCTGCTTTAGAACCAGTGCTATTCCAGCCAATGTCAACATCCAAACTTCACTTTTAGGGACAAGTTCTCTAGAGGAAATCCACAGCTAAAAATTGCCAAAAAAAAATATTTTTGTAGATACAAAAAATTTAACAAACCTATCAAATGCCCTTCAGAGTCTGTGCAAATTTTAAGATTATGGTGCTCAAATGTTTGATTAGATAGTGCTGTGGGGGCTGCTCATCAGCTGAGCCTGCTGACTGAGGAGATCCTTTTGACTGCTTACCCCTTGCTTTGTGTTGTTTCCTGCAGCTTTCCATTGTACTTTGATGCTGTTAAGACATGGCCATCTTTTCTTCCCTGCTCTCATACCTCCATCAGCCACTTCTTAAAGGCTTCTAAGAGTTATGCAGAATGAACTAGTTTCATCCAGTAAGAGGCTTTACCATGTCTGCGTGATGATGTTGCATATCTGCAAAGTGAGTTAATCCTCACTTTGCATTTCGACCCACACATTGCAGTTTTCAGAATGCCTCAGTCTAGTTTGTGTTATCGCTGAGTGGGTGCAGGTATCAGAACTTTTGTTAGCACGCCAGCTTTGTCTCAATTCCTAGCCTAGCAACTGTCTGGCCAGCTTGTTTTGGCCTATAATATTATGCGAATAAATGTGCTTCCCATGAATTATGTGAAGTGCATTGTAGCTTGTAATGTACTGCTGAAGAACATCCATGTCTCCTACACAGAGGACTACACAGCCAGTCTAACAATACATATTCTACAATATGTCTTCTAACATGGTATGGGGACACCTGAACATAGATCATGTCGCAGATGTACAACTGAGTAGATGCTTGGGAAGACCCTTTAATGTCCTTTAGATGAAAGCAGCAAGGAGAAGATCACGGACTCCAGAAAACCTCAAACGTCTTATAACCCTCTTGCAGTGCCAAAATGAGGCAATAGCAGAAGGTAGGATTTAAGTCAGATGAATTATTTGTCAGACTGATTGCAGCATGCTCAGCAGTAGCCATTCCAGCTTCACAAAAACAACACAGAAAGCACAGCTCAGCTCCTACTGAATCACCAAGCTGTCCCTTCTCAATTACCCTCTGGATGTCATTCAGTCCTACATACTTATTTCCACTGTCATTTTATTTTTATCATTGATTGCTACAACATTCAGTGAGCACGCACACACCGTTGCTAAGAACTCTGGTGACACTTACCAGCATACAACATTCTACAACAAAAAATTAAAGGTGCTCATCACAAAATATAATGTCTGTAAATCATTGATGTAGGCTGAAAGCATAAAGCCCCAAACACAGCTTGTCTATTAGATGGAAATAAGACATAACTGATGGTTTGGAGAACCTATAATGAGTGTTGCACTAATGAAATGCAAAAAGCTAACTAGAAATTAATTATAATTGTATTGCCCCATGTCCTGATTTTGTAGCTTGATGAATCTGGGCTACTTGTGAACTTACATGCACACTCTAAGTATTTTTATTTTCTAGTCAGAATGACAACTTCTATCAGTCCCCTCCACGTTTTTAAGTTGCTAGGTATGGAAATAATTAGCATGTTATAGCACACATGAAACTCTTTAAAGAACTTTAATTAAATGTTCAGCATAAAAGGGTTTTGTCTTGCCTTGATGTACAGGCTAAACTTTCATTAGCATTAATAGAACTTACACGTGTTCAATGAAAGGAAAACAGGACCACAGTTTGTAGGGGAAAAACTTGAAAGTAAGTAAGTTCCTTCATTATAAATAAGATTTACATTAATAAATGTTACAGATATTCCATGAAAAAAAAAAATCTGAAACTCACAGTTTATACTAAGTAAACAAACTTTTTAAAATTAATTACTTAGATAATAGCTTGTTTCTAATTTTTTAGTTTTCATGCATTAATATATTTTTAGACCCCACAGATCTTATCTAGATGGAGTCTTTGTTATATTTGGTGCTGTATAAATATGTAATGAAATTACTGCCCCAAAGACATTGCAGTATTAATTTTATTTATAGCCCAAGCAATCCCTAAAGATGTCTAGAACATTGAGTTCCTACATAGTAAAGTATTTGCTATCGATTCCTTATAAGCTTCAGTGAAATATTAAATAAACTACTTTTCCTTACTAGATCTGATCATATGAGTTAACCACTAACATTTGTCCCTGTTTATTAATTAGTATTACTAATGTGCCCTTGGATAATCATGTATAGAGCGACTAGCATCTATTGCTTAGCTCAAGGGTGTATATTACATATTAAAAGTCAAAGTTGGCAGAACAAACCTAGTTATTGTAATTGTTAGTTAAACAAGCATTCTGATTCTTGCAATTTTTCAATTCTATCCCACCAGAAAAAAAGCATTTCTTTCTCATCTAACTAATAACTAGCTGAGCAGGACTAATTCACAATCAATTTGAAGAGTAAAGAGAATCTGTAGTATATTTTCCAGGATGTAACAAAATAAAATCCTGGCCCTGAACAATTCTATATCAGGAATTTCTATAATTTGAAAATATTTTTTTCCAAGGTTGGAATCAAAACCTTGTAAAGATGGAATATTTCTGAAAATTAAAAAAATAATTTTCAAAAGGTGATGACTAAAATGACTCTTTTCTACTATAGTAAGGAATACATTTACTTTTTAATATCTTATAGAACAGCAAATCTTTAATTTTTCAAATGCAAGTGTTTTAATGCTGCTCTGGTTAATGTTGCTGTTTGTGTGTGTATATACTGATTTACATAATCCATGGAAGGACATCAAACCTGGACTCATAATCTATAAGAATTTATGTATCAGTTAACAACACAATTTACCACAATGGGAAACGAATATATGATTCCACTTTGATTTTTGTTATCAAAGTATTGCATGGTGGATTAATCTCTTTGGTGTGGCTTATTAATTAATATCAAGTGTGTGAGATGCAAAGAAGTGTGATTTCTGACTAGGAAGCATTGACTCTCTGGACTCACTGAGGAGGCACTGGATTGCTTGGGGAGCATAGGGACAGGACAGGGACAGCCTGTGCTCCTGAGCTAGGGCATGCGTCACAGGTGGAAGGGCTACGTAGTTGTGACAGACTGGTAGTAGCAGCAACAAAGAGGCAGTTTTAGCAATTTTACTCTAGCAGGTATGCCCTATTGCAAGGTTGTGACTCCTCTGCCTAACTACCGGACTAGATGGAAATAAAGAGGAAGCCTCCAGAGGCTACGTCTTCCATTTTGAAAAAATACCACATCAACAATTGCTAAGTTCTTCCTGTTTATATCTCAGGGTGTTCCAGAGAGCTTAGCATCTCTGGGTGGTTCCTGCATGGCTTCAGCTACCACATTTGATTTGCCTAATAGAATCTCATAGTTAAATTCCCCTTTCCACACTGCGACAGCTTTGTGGTTTTTGCAGGAATCTGTTGGGCAACAGTGGCCATAAGCTGCTCTGTACCTCCTGTGTTTTGCTGGCAAGATGGTTGTACTGGGGCGGTGCTGGTGGCACATACCAGCTATGGGACTGCTCCAGGTATCCTCTACCCCCTTCCCTGTTTCCACTTGCTCCTTACAGCAAGAGTTTGTAAAAGTAGCAACAGAGACATTTTAGCAATTCTTCTCTACTGCGCAAGTCCTGTTAAACCAGTAACACAATACACCTTAAAATCTCTGTTTCTTTATGGATTATAGAGCTGGGACAGAACACCAAAAAAACCCCTAGCAACAACAACAAAAAAGATTTCTTTACAGCTAGCCGCCAGATCAGTCAGTAACAGGAGATGTGTTTCACAGGATCACTGAAGCCAGCAATGACTGGGCTCCATTTCTGAGCAACTCTGTCCTGTATAATACCCATTCCTATCGTTCAAAACCATTCAATATTAGACATGAAAAAAGTGGTCAGTAAGATATCTAAAAAAGCGTTCTCTTTAAAGGTGCTCATAGAACTCAGCTTCTAAAATATTTGTATTCATACCCTCCCTGCTGCTGGTTGTTCACCAGAATCAGGATAAGCTAATTTGCCTGGTATTTGCTGGAGACAGAAAGCAATAAACGTAAAGTAAGAAATGCCAAAAAACTTGCTGGTTTACAACTAGATTGGATTTTTTTTGCATCTTGTTTATGCTATTAATCCTGATGCCAATTAATTGAACTGCAAAATTCATAATGATGCTGTTGTAACTAATGTTTTCCCCTCCAGGTATGCATAACTCAGTGTTGCGAGCCTTGGCCATTGCTTTTTTTGGTCTTATTTCATTGGATGATTCGCATATTTATTTAGCACCTTTTTGGAATTTTTTCTCACATTGTGAACATGTTTGCGTTTAAATAGATACATAGATGGTGAAGTGCAAGTTAAACTGAGCTTTTTTTTTAATAAATTGGGCCTAAAAAATCAGAATTTAAAGATTTCCTTTCGGTACCATATGGTTAATGAATCTATATAGCTGTCAGTTTTCAGTGTAGCTATTGACATCAAAGTTCACTAGCTGACCTGCTTATAAGAACGTGCTTTTAAAAAACAAGATTTCAAAAACTGAATGAGAGGATGAACAAAAACGATTTCAAAACCATTTTTTTAGTGAATGGATTCATAACCAGAGGTACCACAGAGGCCTTTTACAAAAAGCAGTACTTAAAAAATAATTATAAGCAAAACAAGCTGAAATTATTATTATTATTATTATTAATAATAATAATAATAATAATAGAAAGAAGAAAGAAGAGAAAAGAAAAGGAATTTTGGGGGGCCCAGTAAAGACAAAGTATTATCTAATCCTTTTGATTTTCTAGGCTAGCTGCTGGAACCGTCAGTGTGATTTTCATCCTCTTCACTAAGCAGCAATTTCAGAGTTAATTAGTCTCCAATGTTAGCAAGTGGGTGGCATTTACTTTTATAATAATAGGGCTGTCTCTAAAATGGAAGCAGCACAGATCATGATTGTGTACCTTACCTTTTGAGGCAAGAACAGTAAAGACTCTGTAAATGGGTTTAAGCAGAAAGTTAACTAAAAACATTTTGCTGTGTCCCAACTATGTTGTTTGTTCTAATTATGGAATGGCAAATATCAAGTAGAAATGATGCTGTGCTGGGGTGGTAATGGTGACTCAATGTTCACTACTCACTGTAGAGCCGCCTGTCAGAAAACATTTCTTTTTAATCATACTCGGGTGCTACTTTCTGACTCACTGCATATTGTAAATGAAGAAAGAAACATGAGCTATATTCATAAGTGCCATGTTATTTAATTCCAGCAATGTCTGGAGTATTTCCTCAGTTACTGAGCTCTTTGAAGTGTTAGGCCCTTGGCTAGTAGTAGTAGTAGTAGTAGTAGCAGTAGTAGTAGTAGTAGTAGTAGTAATAATGGATAACAAAGTTACTGGTATTTTAGATATAACTGTGGCACTAAGTGCCATGCATGAGCAAGAATAACAATAATAGCAAAGGTAGTAGTTTATTATAACAGAAATGAAATCTCATCTATGGCTCCTTTACATTGGTTTCAAGCAAATAGAGAAGCACATGCACAACATTAAAAAGAGTTTTAGTAGAAGTCTTACCTTAAAAATAAGTTTAACCTAGTGCCATCATGAATGCTTGGCTAATTGAACAGGGAAACACATAACTAGTCACCCAGTGAGCAAACATTAAATGTTTTTCATTCTGAGGAATGTCATTTGTTTCAGTACCAATGTTAGCTTTTTTCTAAAGCAACTCGATTGTTATCTCATTTCCTTTTTACACCAGAAAAAGAGTTGTAATTCTGTGATAGTCATTTGTTACGACGTAAACTATTGATATGTAATTTAGGCTTTAAGTTTTATTTGTGGCTATCATTTCAACATTTGCTCACACCTAGGGGATGTTGAGCAATACAAGACTCATCACCCACATGGAACAGAGAGATAATTCTGAGCTTCTTCAAAGGAGGATGTGGGCTTCTTGGAATCAACTTCCCAATTGCTTTGCAGAGTCCTACCTAGAGTAACAGGGAACTTTTTTGCTCTAATTTCAGAAACTACTGATCGTTTTACCACAGAATTGTCAGAGATAACGTGTGGAATTCCTCTTAACTCTGCTTTTGAAAACTGTCTAGTTTTTTACACTGATGTTTTAAACAAAACAGCTTCATTAACTATTTATACATTATATTGAGGAGACAGTCAATGGCTGAGTTGTAATTTGTATGTATGTATTTCTCTAAAATTTTCCCTTGAGAACCCTATCAGCTCCTCTCAAGAGTCTTTTTTTTTCCCCCACACAAACTCTCCCTTTCACTTTACTTCATTATTTTTGTCCAAATTTTAGAATATTGTCTGTAGTAGCCAATATGCTCAAAGACCTCTTTGGAAGAGGTCTTTGGAACAAATCTGTAAGCAATTTATTTCATTTTGTAAATTGAGTGTATAGATGGAAACGGCAGAACAGATGGAAGAAAAGCTATTACAGATTTGTAAACAGTGCAATCAAAGACTTACATAGTTAGTACCTGGCAAGATTTTGGCTATGTTTTTTGTCATTTGAGAGATCTTTTGTTAAGGATGGGTGAACTGGTTTTAAAAGTGAGAGAAGAACTAGCTTATATAAGATTCTTCATAATTGCTCTTAAATTGTTTTCTTGTTTTGTTGCCTATTGTCCATTACGCCCTATTGAAGTTCAGTGTAGTGGATTGGTTACAGACAGCAACATGCCAAAATACAGACCAGCTCAGTGAATGGACTAATTTAGCAGAGCCTGTTTACTACAACTGAGGCTGCAGCTCGGAGGACCTTTGGTCTGTTTTCTGTTTGCTTTATTATTCCCCTTGTCGTGAGCTGGGCTCCAGACTGAACATTTCAAAGGATGATCTTTTGAGCCTCCCTTTCTGCACTATTGATGGTTGTGTTTTTTTTGTTTTGTTTTGGTTTTAATTTTGTTTTCCAGTAATTTAAGAAAAATCAATTTAAATATGGGTAATGCATATATGTATATGCATATATCGATAGCTATTTATATTAAAAAAAAACAAACTGGGGAGCTGTATTTTAGCCTAAGACAAGACTAGCATGCTGAGCAGAACCTGAAAGGGAATATAAATTAATCTTAAATTTATTTTAGTCTCATTAAGACTGAATGTACATTTTTAAAAGTGCTACTGGACTTTGGAGACTGACTGCCCAATTCTCAAACAGTAACTCCCATTTACAATATACTTAATTTACAGTTAAGTCATATTTTTAGTTTCTAGCTTCCAGGTTCTGTAGAGTCACTTTAGGACAAAAAAATCAGTCCTTATTATTTTTTATTAATTATTACCAATACTCATCATGTCTGTTTAGCTATGGAGCTACATTGTCTTCTCGTCTCAGTCACCTCTTATCAGTCTATTATCTTTAACGAAAAAGCACAGATGTAATTAGCAGGGATTTAGGAAAAATAATTATACAGATCACACATGCAGACACGCACACACAAAGAAGCTAGCTCTCAGTGACATTGGTTCTACAGACATAAAGGAAATAATACGTAGCCGTAATCAATTTCAGGCTGAGCAAGCAAATATGACAGATAGAGTTGATCCCAATTCCTCACAAACCCAGGGAAAGGTTAACAATGGTTTTGATGGTGGTGGATCAGGGCTGAGAGAAAATTCTCTATATATGGGCAGGTAACTTTTGTGTATTTTGATTTCCAAACAGAGATTCAATCATTAATCATATAATAATTTACTGTTTTAAAATAATATCACCTTAACAAGCATAGGATTTCACAATGCTGCGTAGTATTTTGTGTAAGATAAAGTTACAGTGTATTTGTTGTGTATTTTGATGTTGCAATGATGTGTGGTTAGCATGAAGTTTTGAGTGTGTAATAGCATAAATAGGCTTTATTTGTCCTTTCTAGCAGTAATTTCAGTTTGTTGTTTGTCTGCTGTGCTTATGATTATTCTACTGGAAAGAACAATAAACTGGGCAATAAAGGACATTTAATGGTGGCACCACAGTATGATGATAGACTGGAGGCCACTAATATAAGATGCCTGAAGAACTATGTTGAGCTGTGGTAGCCAAACAATCTAAGAAACACACTGCTGGTCAAGGGCATTTATGGATGTGCAGCCTGCCAGTTCTGTTTTTTTTCCAAAATGTATTGTGACTGTAGCATACCTTAAGTGAGTATGTGCTTGTGGGTGAAAACTCTTCTTCCTAGACAACTAGGAAAAAGCTGAAGTTCAGTTCAAAAAAGCTGGTTTTTATGTACAGTTTCAAGACCATAGGACAGTGAAAATATTCCACTGACTGCTAAATATACTCTATGCATAGAAGATGCAGAGAGGTGGGTTTCTTCTGACCTCTGCTCTGGACTCTTAACCATAGTCGGGAGCTGTACGGCATAACCTGAAATCTTTTCCCATTTGGAATGGAATTTCTTCATTGAGAAATGAAGAAGGTGTGGCAGATTGAGGAGAAATTCAGACCAGGAGAAGTGGTTGTTCTTTACAGTTTCCTTTATGAGTTATTTTTACAGTGTAAATAACTATAAATTGAAAATAGGCTCAAAAATTGTTCTTGATCTTATGTTATTGAAAAGTGAAGTTTTTGGTTTGGTTCTGGCACTGTTTGGGATAGAGGCTAAAGTATTTGTGCATTATTAGCTTTATTTTCTGAGGAAAGAGGTTTGATTCTCAATTTATAACAGAACATCAGAGGTCAACCCAAATCAGTCTGTACTGAAACCTCTGCTGCTGCCTTCTCCTTGCACCACCCCTGCCCTCCACCCCGAGCTCGGTGCCTCTGATCTCCCTCTTCTCTGTTCCAGGGCTGCTCTTTCCCCGTCCTCTTCCTGATGTGAGAGGCAACATGGACAAAGTGGGAAGCCAGCCTGAGCCTCCCTGCTGCTCTCCAAAACCACAGTGATGCCTCTGCACTTCACAACCCACATCAGGTTCTGCGGGACACCATCTAGATACGAATGGGCCCTGCATCCAGAGAGGTCAGATTCAGAAACTTCTACTGTTTTTTGCTAAATGCCATTGCCAATATTTATAGCGGTTTTATAAGGGGGGTGTGTGTGTGTCTTAAGACAATAGCAGGGATTAGAGCAGAAAACTTGAGTTCAGATTGCTGGAATCAAACGCTTTGTACTATTTTAAAGAAGAACGATTTGCTTTCAAAAACTGTGTTGTTATCTTGTCTATTAGATTTTTTCAAAGGGAAAAAATCTCTTCTGCCCAACTTTACTTGTAGTGCGGGGTTGTTTACAGCTTTTAGAATACAGCCATCATATTTCAAAAAATATATCACATGTTTCAAAGAAAAAGAAGTAAAACAATTTACTCTTTTATTTTTTTTAGCACATTTGCCTTCCTTCATTGTTCAGTTCATTCTAGTACCATAGGGTGCTGCAAATAAAGAGTGTTAGTCTATGTATTATGTGAAATCTGTTCACTTTTGTTAATTTTAGTACTTGACTTGTCATCTATGTTATGTAGTAGTTCCTTTCCTGGGTAACTGAGATTTCTTATTATGGAAAATAAAATATACTTCATCTTTACACTCCTAGACTTTTTAATACACTAAATTATAATAACCTTTAGATAACTTATACAAATGCAACTCAGTAGTCAAATCCAGGTGAACAATAAATAACAGCAATCCGTACTGTTACTCATTACAATATTGGCAAATTATGTTTTTGTATTCCATAGATCATAATCACTAGTGTTAGACAGCTCACGTATGTTCTTGAAGTTTATAAGGCTGAAGAAAGTTTGTTTCTTTACATTGTGTAGTCTCAAAGGGCTAAAATTAGAGTAACATTTCCTAATATTCATTAGCACCGAATATCTTGACATCACTCAGCTTAACTGATGTTACTGTTTTCCCTGATTCTTCCTATTCCTCACTGCATTCTGCTCTTCTTAAATTTCTCTGTTGGCTTTCAATATCCAGACTTAGCCTATGCCTATGGCACTGAAAAGACTAGTCAGCAGGCACAGTACTGCTCATAGTGACTTATTAATTATGATTGATGATAGGTCTCCTAAGTAAGCTGAAGTTACACAGAAGTTCTTCAGTGATTTATATGCTTTTTGAAAGACAACTATATAGGACTAGGAAAAGTGACAAGCAATAAAATGCTAAGTGTGCCATATTGAAACAGAAGACATGGATATCTAAATGATGCACAGATCTATTTTGATCTCTGTTCATGTTGTTTGTTTTTGTGGGGACAAAAAAGTTTATTAAAAAAAAAAAATTGACTTTCTAGGTATATGTTTCTTCATGAGGTGCTATAGGGTCATAAACCAGAACTTTCTGATTCAGCCACATGTGGCTTGGAGACAAAATAGCTAAGATGAACTGGCTGAAATTCAGGTTTAGATTACGGTTGATTTGTCTACATTGAAAAATTCCCAGACTACTCAATCAAAGAAACTTTGCACTGCTGTGAATTCTCTATGGCTATAAAAATGGAATATGTCCCCAGAGCATCTAAAACTCCATTGATGTAATTTAGCCCATCGTTTATCTGTTCAGCTGCTCCAACTTCAGTTGCAGTTACCCTCACAGAAATCATAATTACAACAGCAACAACACTAACAAAACCTTTTTTTTTTTTAAAAAAAAAAAAGGAAAAAACTGAAGGACACACTAGAAAGGGGTTCATTTTCTGCTCTTTAGAAAGCAAACCCAGGATTTTGTAAATAATTTTTTGAATTTTGTGTAGCTGCTTGCTCTGTTCATGACTTGCCATTCACATTGCCAACCGCTCAAGTATCTTCAAACAGAAGTGTTATTGGGGAATGGCAGACCTTACAGTGGTATTTTGGTATACAGAGGTAAGCAGGGTTTTTGTATCGTAGCTAGTATACATTGTCTTTCTGGGCTGTTCATCCATATCAATACCTTACTGAGAAATAGAAAATACAACATCTGACTGGGGAGCATATCACATCAGAAACAGTCAATAAGTGTCATGATAAGCTTCTGAACAACCCATAGTTTTAATTTAGTTCACACAAAATACTTGCCAAATGATTTTTAATGATAACTGAAATTAATACAACTAATAATTTACAAACAGTGCAATGATAATTTACATAACTAATAAATGAGCCCACTTGTTACTGTTCCTGCCTTTGTTTCTGTTATGAGGGTTTATTTTTATTTCTTCACACATAATTTGCTTGACCTTTTTATACATTGCATCACCTTAATTGTGGAACATAAAAGATGGACACAAATGGGGAAGGAATTTCTTGCCTCAAACAGAATTCTGGGCTATGCTGCAGCCCATGTTCAGCTTGCCATTGCCTGCCGTGGATAGAGGAAGCACTTGGAGCACCAGAGGTCAGGGAATTCAGACAGGGTAATGTCTTCCCTTCACCTGGGGATGTCTCTACGCAACTCTGCCTGCAGAGCTCCAACACAGTCACACCTCTGTCCTCCATCTTCAGTTTTTCTCTCCACAAAAAAGGAAATCTATTATTATTTTTACTTGAACAGGAAGTGGCACAGTGGACTCAAGGGGTCCTGCGTAATTCGCTCTTCTTGACGTCCAGTATATATTTGAGTTAGTTCTTCTCTCATGTTTAGTTTTTGCGAGAGCAGCAACTTTGTGTTTGTGTGCTGTTCCAAAACATCAAGAAAGCAGTATTTCCTGTTGTATGCAATGTAAATATTTCTTTCTTAAAGTTGTAGTGCCTCAAATAGTTCTTGTTATGGTAATACTCCTTTCTAGCCTTATGTCCTTTTCCCTCATAATAAAAACATGCTGGTAAGAACCTATTCCCTCAGAGAAGGAGAAAATGTCAGCAGCTCTGTGAATTTTCCTGTAGTGCTGGGTTTTGGGTTTTTTGTGAAAGTGTTCAGATATTGTGGTAACAGGATAAACCCCTAAGAGATATTAAAATTGTATCAAATTGATGTAAGAATATTGTACAACATGTAGTTTCCAACATGTCCTTCATATCAATTTTTTTCCTTGTGAATAGCTTCATTGCAGAAGAAACATTTTTCCAGTCTGGGCTCTGGTGTTGACATGTACTGCTCAGCAAACAGCTGTGGCACTTAAATGTGCTTCAGCCAGACACTGGCAGTGCTGAAGGGGAAAGGACAAGGTAGAATACGTGAATGTGTTTGTAGGTTCAGCCAAATGACCAAGATTAAGAAAAGGGAGATTAAGGGAGACGTGAAAGGGAAATTGAATAGCAGCCCTTTACAGAGAGGTGTGCATAGAAATCCCAATGTGCCAACTTGTCCCTACAGCTGACTCAACACAGGGATGGCAACACACTGCTGGGGAGTGAAACCTGAAAACCTTGACATTGGCTGTGCTGCAATATGTCTGTCAATACCCTCACTGGGACCTAGGCTACAGATTTTAATAGCTTTGTTCCTAAGACAGTTGGGGCCAGAGCTATGGCTCATATCACCTCTCTTAACTCTGTTGCACGTGATGGCTTGTGCCAATTTGTATCCTGTTAAACATCAGGAAGAAGGAGTGCTTCTTTATTTCCTATGAAAGCACGCACAAATATTTTCCCTAACATTTTATAAGAAAGTTTTTGTCACACAGATTGTAAAAGTTTCAAGTTTTTTTTAGTACCCAAACAGTGACACAGTTCCTTCTCTCCCCCCTGTTTTTACATGGAAGAAAAACATTTAAGTGTGATTTTTGTAAGTGTTAGTGGTATAAATTGCATGCATATATTGACTGATTCTATCACCTAATTTTCAATACCAATCTCAAACAGAATCCAAGAGGATGCATTTCTGCTTTAACCTCTCAGCAATCATGCAAAAATATGTACTTTCCAAGCTTTCACAAATGCATAGACTGAACTATAATTTGCATGTTAGTACCCAAGTGTGTTGCTTCTGAGTTAAATGACTTAGTAGTTTTATACTATTATTTTAATTGTGTTTGGAGTATTTTATCAAGGTTATATTGACATTGATGGGACCTTGCTGATACTGTCTTCTGGTACTTTGGCAACAGAGCTTTTCCACTTTACGGTAATAACAGTTGACCTGGGAATTTCGGAGCAGAAAAAGAAAAACATATGGGCTTTACTAGTCTGTATTCAACAGTTTTCTTAAGGGTTTTGGTCTGGGTCACCTTCTTGTGTGATCATTGTAGCTCCACTGATTTCAGTTGTGCTGCTCTGACTTGCATCACGTACAGAAGTGGCTTGCCTATTACAAATTTTCACCAGAAGGTAGTTTAATCCTTTATGAGAGTAAAGCCTCACTAATCTTGCTTTTGAATCAATATTTATGTTGAAATACATTGCACAAATGGAAGTAGACATAAATGTAAATGTATCTCATCTCCTCAGAATTGTATGCTCTGTCAATAAAATCTCATAATTGTACTGCATTTAATGGCCATGATCACAATTGCTTTTTTTTTTTTTTTTTCTCTTTATATGTATGCTTGACAACCTGATTGAATAATGGGGAGATTTGATTTAACCGCTGTTTAAAACCTGTATTCAGAAATAGGTACAGATTTTTTGCTAGTCTGTAACATGTTAGCTGAAATTTTCATATAACTTCTGTTAAATCAAGCATTTAGTTTTAGCTTGAAAAGCAGCTAACAAATTGTATTCTATTGTTCAGTCAAGTGAAAGTGGGGGAAAGGATGTGTGAAGTATTAAACTCTTAGATATCCTTCCTTTTAAGTTCTCTTCCACATTAAAATTGAATGTACACAGACATATATATGTTTTTCCTGAATAAAAACACCCCAGTGATACCTTAAACACGTGTATTTTGATTACCTTTGTGGTGATGCTGACAGCCTGCATGAGGTCTGCTGGCAGAACAGTGGACTGCTCAGTTAGCAGCAGCAGAATTCACTTCCACAGCTGTTTGCAGCTAGTATGGAGAAATAAATTATTTTAGCCAAAGGTAATGGAAGTGCGAAAGCTAGTAGCTATCTCTGCTCCCCACTACAAGTAATTGCTCAGAAAAGTTCTCCTGCTCAAGTAAAACAATGGGAGTTTTGAATTAACTTCAGTAGAGTTTGGTTTATTGACCCACGGCTTTGGAAACTTTTTCTGCCTTTTCTGTCTTTTTAGAAATTCTCAAAGGAAAAGTTTATATCAGAAACAGAAATAACATAAATTTTAAATAACTATTACAGCACAGTTCTGTGTAACTGCAGACTAGAATTTCAATGCTAATATCTTTGAATATAATGAACTTCTGTCTGTTATTTTGCTCTCAGATTGATGCTTGGTTCCAGGCATCCAGTAGGGTGGAAAAATAACTTATCAGAATTCATTAGATAGATGAAACTCACTGGAATATTTCCTGTTGCCTATGAAAGTTGCTTTCTAAACTAGGGAAGGATGTGTGAAAGGAGAGAAGGCAAAACAGAATTGAAATTGGATAAGGAGCCTTTCACATAGGGGTTATTAGTTATCAAAAACTATTCTTACATGATGGCTCATTGGTATTCTAAATCTAATACCATATGTGGGTGATTTCATCATTGATTCTTACTTAATAATTTAACAACAGTCACATCCCTTACTTTTCAAACAGCTATCACTGCTGGGACCTGGGTTTCTTTGTTGTGGGTTGTGGTGGTTTTTTTTTGTCTCATATTTCACCAAAAAAAAGAAACATTGTTTTTCAGGACTATATAGTCAAATGTAGACCCCTTTTCTTCATAAAGCTTATGAGAAGGGCTAGGCTGCAGAGGACAAACAACACCTCACGAAAGAGTGTGAACAAGAGTCCCTCCTATGCTTTTTGCCTCCTAGTACCTAGTGGCAGTGCCACATCAATTTCTGGTTTGCTCCAGAGATGTTCATAAGCATAGGTGAGCTGCCACCCCTCCTCTCATTCCACAGTTGCATTTTGTTACAATTTTTTTTCCCCTAGGGTCCTGTAGATTTGGTTGATCTGAGTCAGAATGGATTTTTTTCATTGTGGTCTCAGTGGCAGATCTATGTTTTTCTTCTCACTTTCCACTTAAGAGCAACAAGGCAAAATTAAATTGAACAATTGCAGCCATCCAAAAATAATAATTGTTTAGAATCAAGAACAACTGAAAAACTGAAAACCAGGTGCTAGAACTGGGTCAGACTTTTGATTTCATTTTTCGACCTTGATCCATGATCCACACTTTCTTAAAGGGATAGGGAGAAGATGTGGTTTCAAAGTTGTAATATCTTGCAGACATCCAGAGAGTAACATCTACCTTTCCTATAACAAATCTTAAGTCTTTTCTCTGAAAACTAAACAACTGAAATAACCCCCTCGCCTCCAAGTACCCTCCACCCCCATGTCTATCTTTGAACAGCGCAATTCTGACAGATTTAAAGAGGAAAGCATGTTATTACTTTGCAGGATATTACTTCAGTAATAGTTAAATAAGATTCCCTGTATTGATCTGGACATGAAAACAAACACTGAGATGGCTTTGTTAACTTAATGTATGAATTTAGTGTATGGATTCAATTAACAATGTCATAAAGCGGCAGGGAAAGTTTAGCTCACCCTCATTTCTAGGTTACAGATGTAGAGTGAAGACAAAAGACAAAAGGAATCTAATTTTGCCCTTGCCATAATCAAGTCAGGGTAGAGGACTTCTAAATATGCCATGAACTTTAGGCAGTTCACTGTATCTGGACTTCTGAAATACCAATATTAACAAGGGATTTCAGAGTTCTGCATTTTTTAGAGAACTCTGAACCTCAGAAATGAAGTGCAAAAGTCTCCATGTTCCTCCTTACTGCTGAAGTGACTTTCTAAACTGCTATTTGTTTAAACATAAAACTTCTTAAATTGAAAAAAAAAAACCATGTTGTAAATCTGATCAATTTGACATGTTAAACCGGTGTTGTTTCCTAAGGTAAATTCTGTAATTTCAACCAATTATCTTCATTAGATTTCAAGTACCAGAAATAAATGGGAAGCGGCTT
>VYZV01020507.1:29630-66808 GCA_013401275.1 Pandion haliaetus | reverse complement strand
CATGGAAAACAAATAGAATTTGGTAGATTGGTTTTTACCCTGCACTCTGACCTCAACATCAAGTCACAGATCATCCCATTGCCAGTAATTTCGGGAACATTAGAAAAACTGAAGTAGTCTTCAGAAAAGCACCAAGTAATTTACAATGCAAGTGGCTCTGACCCTGCCTTCTCACAGGCGTGTTTTCATGGGGAAACATTTGAACCACTGAACACTGTCTACAAAAGTTCTGAGACTTACATTGATCACAGTAACCAAGGAAGTTTTTTAATTTTAATTTATGGAATTATCAAGAAAGTGTAATACCTTTTCATGTCGCAGCACTTTTTATCTCTGTTGAAGATGAAGTTTGCATTCACAAGCACCTTGATATATATTTTTTTTCCAGACAGTAGTACCATGGGGTTGCACCAGTACTGCTGTTCTGTTCTCACATTTATTCTCCAAGAACCGTCAGTGTCAGCTGTCTCTGACATCTTGGCAGCAGGAGCAGAAGCGTGGAAGTATTGCAAATAACAGCATTCACATCAGTACATTGCTTGCAGCAACTCAGCCAGATATTATACCAACTGTCCCATGCTTTATCTGCTTATTGTAGCTGCCTCTTTGAGTCTGTCTTCTGAGGATTCTTAGATGTTTTAATAGACATTAACCACCACAGCTATGAATTCTAGCATGGGCAAGTTTCAAGCATTAGTGTCATCTTTACACTGAAATTGGCAATTATGGTGATCAACTTGGTCAAATTCAGTTTAAAAAGGCTTGTATAGACAAGCCCTCTGGGGTGGAGCACTCTGAAATGCAGAAGTTCTGATGTCTGTTTATTTTACTGTAATAGAGAATAAAATCTAGCTGTTTTGAAAACCCTTATTTGAATCCCACAAACTATAATTATGTTGCCAAGAGCTTTTTATGTGATTTTTCTTTTTTTCCAAAGGCCCCTCTCTTGCTACACATTGAGGTATGAATTATTAATTTCTAATGTGTCTGCTGGGCTGGAAGAGCAATATTCTTGCTGCTAATTGTAGAGTAGGTGTGGTCAGTAAACCAAAACTACACAAAGCCACCCCACTTAACTTCAGGTGGACTGAGTTACATGTACCGAATGCTGTAGAAACATAACTAAAGCTTGTGAGTTGTTCAGGTCAAGGATGGTTAGAGCATAATAAAGCGGTGATGGCAGCTGTGACCTCTGTGCGGTGTTAGGAGATTGCAGGCTATTGAAACAGTTGTGATGTCAATTAGATTTTGCTGAATAATGTTACTGTGTGCATGTATGTGATTCTCTTGCTCTCTTTCTTACTAGAGATGAAGATTTTTGTGTGAGCTCTGTCCTAGCATCGGATGTAATACATGCAACTCGTAAAGACATCCCTTGTATATTCAGGGTATGGTTACCAATTTGCTCTTAAAGAAAATACAAGCTAAATACCAGTGTTTTGTTTTGATAGTGAAGTACGTTATCCATATTTAATGTTTATTATGCTATGCAGAAGTATAAGAATTTGCAAGGGTTGCTGAAATGTGTAGAAGAATAATATGATACTCCTCTTATAAGTGAATTGTAAAGAACAAAGTTCTCCTTCTTTTGTTGCTTCCTTGTATATCAAGTTTGGTTTATTTTATTTTCTTGATTGTAATTCAGTATATTTTTGTCTCCACTTCCCTTGGTATTACCAGATCCTGGTTTTTCTTTCTTAGCTTTGGAGGACTCTAGCTTTAGGAATTGATGCTGTAACAAAGTAGGCTGAAGCCGGGTTGTGCTCACTGACTCTAGTTTGCTGTGTATAGTCTTATATAAAAAAAATACATTTGAAATTTTAGTTTCCTTAATTTCATATTTAAGTATAGTAGAAAAGATTTAAGAGACAATAATTAGCTTAGTTATAATATTCTCTTTGATGTATGTTCTATCTGAATGCTGTATTTAGTTGTTAACATCAGGAACTTTTCTTGGGTTTAATGTGAATTATATTTTATCTGGAGTTGTAAAATACAGAGAGGAGTATGTTAGTAGCTGTCATGGTCAGGACAGTAGCCAATATCTATAATCCCTTGCATTTGAATACAGAAACTCACTGTTTTCAGCATCTCTGATCCTCAGTCATTTAGAATCAAGTCAGTGGAACATGGAAGCCAAAGAGCTGACAGTCGCATGCAGTCCCAGTCATTTGGTCCTTTAGGGTTTTGCTTAGGTCATGTCTTGGCTGTTTGAATGCTTCCGTGTGTTTGCTTTTCTGCTTTTTTGTAGAAATATTTTCTGCAGTGGATTTTCATCCTTTGGTTTACTACTACTTTTACCTTCATTTTCCTCTTATTGTTTCTAAATGTTTTTTTTTGTTATTTGGGGGTTTTTTTATTCCCATCTGCCTGCTCTCTTCTCAAACTAGCAAATGTGGAATACTATGGGAAAGGAATTCTGAGCAGAGAAAATGAGCTATGCAGAATGGTGGCTGATTTGCTTAAGAAGAAAGCATTTATACAGTTTAGCCTGCCTGACTTGCTGCTCTAATTTCTGCCTGCAGTTTTCAACTGAAAGGGTATCTAAGAAAAAAAAACTTTTGTCAGATATCCCCATGTAAGAATACTTGTGTGGCTAGACATGACAAAATGTCTCCACAGTTTGATCAGATTATCCCCCACTAAAGAGATCTGATGAATTAACTGGAAGCCTGGTGTGTGAGTATACCCATTTAGATACCCTGTTGACAGGGACCAGAGAAGGTGCTGCCAAAGTCCATCTCTTTTCTCAGTTTTATGTTCTCCTTCAAAATAAGGAATTTCTAAAACTGGAAACCACTAATATCTGATACAGGAGAGTCTATTTTCTCAATTTCATTTAGTTCTAGATTTGCATCTTGCTGACATAATGACATAGAGTGGCTTCTACACAACAATTAAAATTGTTACTTTACATCATCTGTGTAAAAATGTGGATCTTCTTTCATATGTGTTATTTCACGTAACATGGGATGATATTGGTGGCCCACCAAAGACAGATTTTTGTTTCTTTTGGATCTTCCACCAGCAGAAAGCAATACCAGAATTCTTCCAAGCACTAAAATATTGCTACCTCAGACCCCCCATGAAATCAAGAAGAGGACAAGCTTGTCTCAGACTCCAACATTCTCTCTTGGTAACCAGTTTTTAAAGCTGGATGTTAGGCCGTCCTGGCATCCAGACACTACAGTCTAAGTGCTGCCATCAATTTGTTTTTGATAATAGTATAAGAGTGTCTGTAGTGGAGTCCCTCCACAACTTAGCAGTTTGATTTAAGAAGCCTTGAGTTTCATAGTAAATACTGGATTTTTGTGTGATGAATAATGCTAGGTATATTATGACCAACTTCTTCCATTTGTTCTGCATTTGACTGCATGTAAGATGCCACCTTCAAAAGACTGAGAAGTAATACATGGTGGTACTTCAAAGGGAAAACCATAACTGAAGTCTGGTTTGGTTTGGTTTGGTTTTCAAATTTAGAAATATTCTCCATTATGCCTCCATCCATCTTTAAAATATTAATGCTTAGTTACAGTTTAGACATGAACAAAACTTGATGCAGAGTAATAAGAGCTTTGAGCAATTGCAGACTACTCAGTTCTTTTCTTACTGCTCTTCACTTTTATCTTACTTCTGGAGTTCTGTCTTTCACATCCTATTGTCCCAAGTTTACTTTCAGATATATTTTATCTTTTAATAAGAATGGTATTGCTGAATTCACTCTTCCAGAAAGTGCATGTTGCATAACCACATCATCCATCTTTATCGTGATTTTCTGATAAAGGCATATAGGCCATGTATGAATAGTTACAGCTTTCAGTTTTGCACTTCTGCAACTTCTGCTGCTTTTTTTCTGTTTAACTGTTGTTACTCTAAAAGTCTGTTGTGAGGGCTGGTATTGGCTGATGGCCTGTTTGTCTGTGACTGAAAGCCACAGTTCCCATGATCTCATAAACCCTTCGATCTCTTCATACAGGACACAAAACTAATATTAAGAATTAGTAAGAGCATACTTTGGGCAACAGAAAGTTCCTGGATACTTTTTCTATTCAGGATACATTCTGCTTTGAGATCTATAGGATGATTTACCTGAAAATTAAGTGAAGCTACAGTGATTTTCTTTTAACGTGGGGAAGTGGGAGAACGCAGTACTTCAGTCTCAAAACACTGCTTTCCTCCAGAGCTTTTAATGCAGATATGATGTGCTCTTCCCTCTGGACAAATATTTTGAAAATTAAGCAGCAAAATGAAAATCTAGAACCGATCATAGCAATGCCATTGGGTTTAAATGCATCTGAGTCAGAAAGCATGTATGTCATTTTCACTAAGTTACTAGATGGTGGGGGGGCGGGGGGGTGTGATCAGGACAAATGATGGCACGCTACTGAAATTCAAGAGCAGGAAGGAGCCTTTTACTGCCATGTATTGATTATTGTAGTAAAGGAATTTTCCTGGTTTTGGCTGGGATAGAGTTGATTTTCTTCCTAGTAGCTGGTATAGTGTTATGTCTTGGATTCAGTATGAGAAGAATGTTGATAACACACCGATGTTTTCAGTTGTTGCTAAGTAATGTTTAGCCTGAAGTCAAGGATTTTTCAGCTTCTCATGCCCAGCCAGCAAGAAGGCTGGAGGGGCACAACAAGTTGGGAGGGGACACAGCCAGGACAGCTGACCCAAAGTGGCCAATGGGGTATTATATACCATGTGACATCACGCTCAGTATATAAACTGGGGGGAGTTGGCCTGGGGGGATTGCTGCTCGGGAGCTACCTGGGCGTCAGTTGGCAGGTGGTGAGCAATTGCATTGTGCATCACTTGTTTTGTGTATTCCAATCCTTTTATTATTATTGTTATTATTATCATTATTGGTTTCTTCCTTTCTGTTCTATTAAATTGTTTTTATCTCAACCCACGAGTTTTACCTTTTTCCTTCCAAATCTCTCCCGCATCCCGCTGGGTGGGGGGCAGGGTGAGTGAGCAGCTGCATGGTACTTAGTTGCTGGCTGGGGTTAAACCACAACAGAATGTAGCATTCCTTGCCCATGTTTTAGGATTCAGAATGATTAAGCAAAACTGACAAAACCACTGCGGCTTGTGTGGTTTTTTTTCAAAGCACTGTGGCCATATTAGCTGCGTGCTGTGTTGCATACCCCTCAGGTACACCATCGCGTTGTTATGAAAAAGTGTATTTTACTTTCACAGTTCTGAAGTATATAATACTGACAAAAAGGGCTTTTATTACTCTTACTAATTTCACTTTCTCTGTCTGTTAAAAGGTGACAGCGTCTCTCTTAGGTTTGCCTTCAAAGTCTTGTTCTCTACTCATCCTGACGGAAAATGAGAATGAGAAGAGAAAGTGGGTTGGAATCCTAGAAGGGTTGCAGTCTATACTGCACAAAAATAGACTGAAAAACCAGGTTGTGCATATTCCACAAGAAGCCTATGACAGTACACTGCCTCTTATTAAAGCAAGTTTAGCTGCTGCTATTGTAGGTATGTTTGTTTTAACTTTTGTAAGTGTGTGAGGGTTGTTGGAGCTTTTAGACAGGCTTCTGTAATGAGAGCATTGACACCTTGAAATAAATTCCTCAGCTGAATTCCTTCATAGGAATTTAATAATGGGGGGAAAATGGTAATCTCTCATCGATACTCAAATTTCTTCATCCACTTGGAGTAAATAATACTGTTTAGTTGTTTAACAAGTTGTTTTAGCAATGTGGTATATAGCATGCTTTTGGCAGACTGTGTGAACTTAAGCAAAATTGATTTGCTGTTGAAAATCTGTTTGTCCAGAAATTTTTCCAGCTGTTCAAATAAACAGTCTGTTTTAGAGATAAGATTAAATGTAGCTGAATTAATAGCCTTTTTTCTCCTTCCTGGTTTAGATCGAGATAGAATAGCAATTGGTTCAGAAGAAGGACTGTATGTGATAGAGGTGACCCGTGACGGTAAGTTAGGCCATAATGCATGCAGTAATTACATACAGAATAATGAGCTCCATAACTTTTAGTGCTGTTATAGGTTACACAACAGCCCTTCATGTACAGTAAGTATTAAGCACTCAGTTAATTGATGAGAAGGAAAAGTGAATGTGAGATACAAGCACTAATTTGGTCATTATCATTACATTCAGTTGACTAGCTGAAATTAAAGAGATGAGTTACTAGGCATATTCTGACACATTCTCACCTTAACTGCGTTCCCACAGCAGGTAGCAAAATGCTTCAGCACACAGAGCATGCACAGCACACACAGCAGCAGTTGATGCACAGCAAATTATCAGGCACTCGCTAAATAGAACTTGAAGTGAGTGAGAAGAACTTGACATGGAAACAGAGTTGTTCTGACCTGCACCATCAGAGGACTTAAACTGCCATGAATTTGAAGTTAGACAGCCAGTGCAAGCAACACGAGTTTGTAGACTTTCTGTTAAAGCCACCACAAATTGTTGTCTGTTTCTTCCAGAAATTTGACAACCACTCACATTCAGTTTGAGACCAATGATGGCCAAAGCAAATGCCTTGCTTGCCCCTTTCCATTATCTCTTTATTTCCCTGATCCTATGTTTCCTCCTGAACCTGCTTTTTCCTTCCTGTTCTTAATGCACTCTGCCCTCTGCTTTGGGAAAAATGGGATCAGTTTAGCCTGTTCTTTCTGAAGACTTACTGTGTCCCTTCCAGAAATTCACACAGAGCATGCTCCAGGTACCACAGCACAGTCATATCCCTCTATCGTTGAATTATTATTCATCACAGCTAGGGAGTAAGGGAAGCATTTTTCCTTTTAACCTGATATACTGAGCACAAACACAAATAAAAATGGGAGACCTGCCTTGATATGCTGGGGAAAGCATGGAGGCCCAAAGGATTACTAGGACATGAGCATGGGGATCATTTGGGGTGAATCCATACAAAATACAATTTTAAACATGGAAAAGCAAAGAACAAGTCTGGTTAATTTTGCAATCTGCTTCCAAAATAAGATATTCTTATTTTGAACAAACAAATGAAAAAAAAGAAAAGAAAAAAACTAGTTGAGTTAAACTGAATTTGTAGAAGTTAAGTAATATACTTCTAAGAAGCAACCCAGATTTAAAATACAATAATCTACTACTGTTTATATCCCTTTCCAAGTTACTGTAGGAAATATTAGTTATTTCCTTCTCTTTGACTTTAAAAGCACCAAATATACGTTGTGAAATCCGTGCTTTCTTATAAATCCTGAGGCACTCTAAATTTAGACAACACTCTAAACCTATACTTTTTGTAGTACAAGAGCTAACAGTCTTGGCTCTCTGATAGGATTGTTTCTAACAAAATGCCTAAATGCTTTCTTCACCTATATTTATAACCTCTGAGCTTATGTTCTTCAGGTGTCCTTAACTATCTGGGAGTTGAGGATGTTGAGGTCAGTGATACAGATTTGTAAAATTAAAAGGTGTCTTTTCCAACTTTGGAAAAATCACTGAGACACTCCTGAAATACCCTTTGGATTGTTCTTAGTCATTGTCACTCAAATTTCAAAAAAGATGATTTCTTCAATTTTAGCCTTGATGGAAGAATTTTAATTTCCTTTTTCAATGGAATTTAGTTTGTGGCTATTTGAAAGTTGGATTGCAGTTATGCTAAAACTTGGATTTCAATGTAAAATAAAGCAGTGAATATAGATTTTCAAAGACTTAATTGACTTTCAAAATCGAATGAAGTCAGGGATGTGGGTTTTGGGCAAAAATCAAAATACTATTGCTTCTTGCTTAGAATAAGCGATTGCCCAATTCCAGGAGAAACTGCTTTATACATGGAGACAGCAGATACTTGAAATTCTTTTTAGCAGTAATAAATGCCATTCCTTTGAGTAAACTTCCAGTGGTCACCATTCTGTAAGTACTTAGATATAAACATAACTTTAGATGCAGATAATTCCAAAGATTCCAGTACAGCTTCCTGCATAAAAGAAAATTGTACATTTAATTTGAAAGGTCATTTCATAAAGGAATAATTATCTGCATCACTGTGTCATAAGTAAATGTGAAAATGAATTATCAATTTTGGTTTTAAGTTAAAGGATGTTTTGCAGGAGTTTTCTATGGCCAGTTCCTGTGTGTTAATACCATTTTTATAAATTGTAATCTCTTTCATTTTATGGCAGTTGTAATTTTCAGTGTTAATTAACTGCCAGCTGCTTACATCAAAGGTCTTTGGTCAGAATATCACTTAGTTCTTGACAAATAAACTAAACTGTAAGCTGGAGTTGGAGTTAGGGAAAAAAAAACTTTTCTCTGTGGCAAAGTTCCAACAGCTGGTTATTTCATAGAACATTTCTTCAGACATATCATCTGTTTGTGCAAGTGGGGGGATGCCACAAAAGCACTTGGCTTTGTGATCTAAACAGCCAAAGTCTTGTTACAAAGTTCACAGAATTTGGTAACTTGGCTAGGTTACTCAAGTATTACTGAAAAAATGCATAAAATCTCCAGTTAATTTTTTTTTTTTAATTGTCATTCACATATATTTTGAATGCATTCAGCTAACAGAAAAATGAAAGTGCTGTTTTAATATAATTGGCTTACGTGTATTATATTTCCTAGTTTGGAATTGCTCGGTCACTCCTATTTGTACCCCGTAAAAATACTCACTACTTTCTTGAAAGTGCCTGTATACCCATGATCCTAAAAGCAGAACACATTGTACCTAACTCCCTTAACTGCCTCTAACCCAGTTTTAAAAACCCTTCAAACAGTGAAACTCCCCAGCTGCCATGGGTAGACTAACTAGTCCTGAGTGTGAGAAAGCTTTTCCTGGTGCCTGTCCCAAACCTCTCTTCCTATAGCTTAAGCCCATTCCTTCTTATCCTTTCCCCATCGCACACAGAATTTTTTGCCTTTCCATGTAAATGTTCAACACCCACTTACTGTACTGCTTTTGTATTGGCTGAGACATTTGCCAACAGTACAGCATTGTATCCTCAGTTATCAGCATTAAATACGCTATATTTCTTCTCTTTGTGTTCTGCTAATTTGGTCTTCCTCCATAATTTACTGAAGATACTGATATTTTCCTGAAGGTGGGACCCATTTCAGAAGGTACAGCATCTTACAGTGTATAGGTAGTACAGATATTATTATATAAAAAAGTATCTCCATTTATCACAGATGTTAAGCAGCCTTTTCCTGCAAAGTGTTGCTGAGACTTTGTATCCATCCGTAGAGAGAGTTACAGAAATGCTTTGTTTCACTGTTTGTTCTGAGAATTAATAATAGCATTGAACATGTGTGATAAGTGCTCTTTCTTATCTGGTATGCGTTTAGAGTCACTGTCACACGTCAGTATGTAACACTGCAGTGTTTCCAGGCCTGATGGTTTTCTTGTTTAACTTACGGCAGCTATTATTTCCCTTGCAGTGATAGTCCGAGCTGCTGACTGCAAGAAGGTGTACCAGATAGAGCTTGCTCCCAAAGAGAAAATTATCATCCTCATCTGTGGTCGGAACCATCATGTTCACCTTTACCCCTGGGCCTCTCTGGATGGGTCAGAAGGAAACTTTGACATTAAGCTTGCAGAAACTAAAGGCTGCCAATTGATTACAACTGGAACACTAAAGAAGAGTTCTTCAACTTGTTTGTTTGTGGCTGTCAAACGACAGGTTTTTTGCTATGAAATTCACAGAACTAAACCTTTCCACAAAAAATTTGGTGAAATTCAGGCTCCAGGAACTGTACAGTGGATGGCAGTGTTCAAGGACAAGCTCTGTGTTGGCTACCAGTCTGGGTTCTCTTTGTTGACCATCCAGGGAGATGGACAACCTATAAACCTGGTAAATCCTAATGACCCCTCGCTTATCTTCCTCTCACAGCAGTCTTTTGATGCCCTTTGTGCTGTGGAGCTCAGTAATGAGGAATACCTGCTTTGCTTCAGCCATATGGGAGTATACGTCGATTCGCAAGGTCGAAGGTCACGCATGCAGGAGCTAATGTGGCCTGCAACTCCTGTTGCCTGTAGTATGTATATGTTTTTCTGTTGCCATATCCCTGTTGCTGCTTTACTTGTCTAAAAATAATCAGCATTGTATTCTATTTTGCTTTAGTTTGTCTTTCAATATCTACAGTTAAAGTTTTGATGAGTTGACAGGATATATAGTTCTTCCTGACGGTAGCTTTGGACTTGGCGATCTCCTGGGCTGAGATCCTGGATGCTGCAAGAAAAGAAGCTCTGTCCTGTTACAGGACACAGAAGAACAAATAATGGAATGCAAAATAACTTTTACAAAGAGTAGTCCTGGATGCAGGACAGTGCAAGACTACCAGTCTGTGAAATTCTATAAAGACTTTTGCTCCCCTAGAGAGTGTAAATGTCTAGTTGTCTGTAGGATGTCTTCTGTATCCTGTACTCACAGTAGAAAGGTGAAGAAGTGGTGTAACTGACTCTAAAGGTTCATAAAGATAACAAAATAAGAGGTAAAAATACTGCTTTTGGCAGAACTGGTAGCAATTTTTCTCCTTTTGTTTTTTTCTTAGGGGGAGAATTTCCAAAAATAATACAGGCAGGGGGAGGGTAATTTTTCAACTGCTCTGCTTGCTTCAGGAGCATAGGTTTATCAGCTAGTTAGGATGGAAGCACATGCAGAGCATTTTTCAGTATTCAGTAGTCAAAGGCAGTTCATGATAAAATAGGGATTTCTATTTGGAGCTCAAATAGCAATTAAAATGTTTTGAATGATTGAAGGCAAGAAATAGCTTTTTGTTTAAATAGTACAGCGAACAGTTAGGTGCACGTTGGTTTGATCAGGCCAGGCCTGGCCCTAATAGCAGTTTGTTTAATTTTAATTGTCTCGAACTGAAATTGTTTGCTTGCTTTACTCTGACCTGATTCTGTACAGAAGCCTGAAGCAAAGGCCCAAGGAAACAATGTAGTTGCAAATTTACTTTAAAACACCATTAGCCAAAGCTAATGTTTCCTTTTCCTTTATCAGCTTTACAGTTTTTTGCATTTCAGCAAACTAGGCTTGCTAGTTAATCGTTTTGTCTGTTATTATTAGAAGCTGTTCTTACTGTAAACGATTTATAGCATCCTTGTATGTGCAGTCCTGAGTGGTGTTTTTCTCCTAGGGCTGTTTTTGTAGAAAGACCAACTTTTTCTGCTACCAAAGGAAACTGGATTGCTTCCCTTTTCATTAGCCTTGTCCTCCCTCCTCAGTCCTGATGTCTGTCACTAGTGATAGTGGCTTTTTTTAACTGTCCCATCAGGAGATCATCAAAGTGGAAATGGTTCTCCCCCATTGCAGTTTCTGCTGTGGTGAAGGACCATGTTGTAGAGAGGTTTTAGGATACGGTGGAGAATTTGTCTCTAGGGCATTCAATCCCCTCATGCTAGCAGAGGCCGCGGTCTGCACTAAGACAGCCAGCTCTCTTGCGTCGGGTGGCCTGTCTAGGTTGCAGTTAAACCAGCTTAATGCACTGCTTCTGTGCTAAGTCAGTGTAGGCATTGTGGGGCTGCTTAGCTTGAGTACAGGGCAGTGCAAGGATTTGGAGCCAGCGGGTCTTGAAGCTGTAGCATGGTGCAGATACTGACGTGTCTGTCTGGGAACCAGTTGAGATCTGATCAAGCTTATCAGCTCTGACTGGTAAGTGCTGGCCTTGGCTACAAGCTGGCCAGGCAAAAGCAGTTGGTATTTCTGTCTGATGCTCGGTGGTCTCCCTTGATTTGGACATCCAAGCCAACCATGACCCCATATAATAAATACTTGACCATAAATCACTGCTGGCATACATATTTATGATAGCTGTCCAAGACTTTCAAAATGAATGAATTTAAAAAATAGCACCACAACCTTACTTCAGTTCTTCTAAGAAGATTCTGTGATGTATTTAGTGTCCTACTGGGTTATTTTCCCTTTGTTTATTGAAGCAGTTCTTTATTAAATCACATAAATTTCTGGTAACTGCTCTTTACATCAGGACACAGTCTTTACATGAGCAGAAGCATGTTGATATGAAGCTCTAGGAATCTCTGCTTTTAGTTTGACCTAAAATGAACTTGTCTGCTGATGCCTTTTATGCTTTAAAAAAAAAAAAAAGTTGAAAAGAGAAAATGGGCTGTGGGCTTTAAGCATTGACATTTTTCTGTTAACCTGATGAAAGCAACTCATACATGAATATCTAAAGCTAGATAATTGTTAGCAAAAGAGGAAGGAAATTGAGAACAGATCCACATCATGACTTGATGACCCACCTCACAGATGGTGGCCCTCTCTTTTCCCCTGCACACAGCAGATGTATAGCTAGTTTCCTGCTTCCGAAATGAAGTAATCTGCATCTGTAGAAAAGCTAGCTGCTCGGTTCCTACCAAGTAGCAAATTTGTATGCATCTGAAAACTTCAGATGCCATTTTGCAATTTCATGAAATCATGATGTGAAGTTTAAAAATACTGAAAGGGTCAAATTTAAATCTTTCCATGATGCTGGCAGTTGTTGTTAGCAAATCCGTTACCACAAAAATACCTGTTTGAAAGTGAGGCTGGGAAAAATTGTATTAAAATGTATCTTGCACATAGTGGAAAACATGTAACTGTTGAAATTTGCTCAAGTATATGTCAGTTCTGGACTACCGAAACCATATTAGGGTTTTCTATATCTTTTTAATCTGTGCAGGTTGCAATTCTTCATATGTAACAGTGTACAGCGAGTATGGTGTTGATGTATTTGATGTTAACACTATGGAATGGGTCCAGACTATTGGCCTGCGAAGGGTAAGTAATTTTCTTTGAATATAGAACTTAATTGGGTTAATTCCAAATGAGATGTTTCTTCAGAGTGTATGCTAGGCTTGAGTTAATTCTCTGTCTCCTTCCTCAAAACAGATCAGACCGTTAAACATGGACGGCACGCTGAATCTCCTTAACTGCGAGCCACCAAGACTAATATATTTCAAGAACAAGTTTGCAGGTGAGTACTGAGCAAGGGGAGATACAGGAAAATTATACAAAGCTAACTGGGTAATTTTAAGCAGTGTTACCTTTGCATGAGATGAAACTTGTATTGAATGCTTCTGGGTCAACATGTACCTATGTATGTGAAATTGCATTGTGATATTATAGCAGGAGCTGTCCTCAGTGTACCAGAAACATCTGACAATAGCAAGAAGCAAATGCTTCGAACTAGGAGCAAAAGAAGATTTGTGTTTAAGGTTCCTGAGGAAGAGCGATTACAACAAAGGCGGTAAGAATTTAATCGTGGTATGTAACTTAATACACATGATGACATGCAGACACTGAGAATTCTAATAGTAAAAATCACTGTTCTTTTAGGGAAATGCTTAGAGACCCTGAGCTAAGGTCAAAGATGATTTCTAACCCAACAAATTTCAACCACGTGGCTCATATGGGACCAGGAGATGGAATGCAGGTTCTCATGGATCTCCCGCTGGTAAAATACATTTAAAAGGGAGGGAGATATATGTTCATTTGTTTGTGCTCAGAAAAACTGTGAAGATGAGCTGTATGGGGTTCAAGTATTCTCTCTGTACCAAATTCTTCTTTCAATAATTTTGAGAAAGGTGAACCTTCCTGATGTGCAAAGCTTCTAAATCCTGTGCAAGGAAATACTGCTAACTTATAGCTGACTTATGAATGAGACACTGAAAGAAATAGGTATCACTGCCAACAGCTTGTTAGTAGTTTTGTAAATAATCAGTCTCTCCTCCTTCCTTTTTCTTGTTTGTCTTCTTAAAATAACAGAATGAATTTCCTTCCCCCTCATCCTCTCGACATTCTGGTCTGATATCACCTCCAACAGGCTTTGAGTACGTCTATCACACTTCTCCAGAGTGACCATTCCTCAATGCAAGGCTCCCCTCTGCTTTCTTCCTCTTCCTGTCCCTCCACTGCTTCCCTAGCAAGGGTAGGAGTAGCTACAAACTGTTAGGAACTGGAGTGGTGTGCTTGTAGTGCTTCGCCAATTCTAGAGCAGAAACAAAGGGGAAAAAACTAATGCTGTGGAGGTAATTAAAATGCATGTAAGTTGCAGTGCTTTATAGCATTATTTTTATCTTGTATTTAAAAAATACAGCATTTTGTGAACTATTTTAGTGTTAAATCCATGAGAGGAAGGTGCGAAGATACACTTTTATGTTCTGTACCCTCCATTTTATAGCTGCTAGTCAGGCTTTCTCTTGTCCTTCTCAGCTAGCCCAGATGAGGGTAATGCATTTGTCTTTCAGCTGGAGGAGGAAAGAAAGCAGCGCTGTTGGTACAGTCCCTGCCCCTTCATAGAGGGTTTGCTGGCTGACAGGTTCCAGTGGCTGCTATGGGGCTTAGTTCTTTCTCTGTCTTTCTCAGGGTTTGGGTCTGTTACTGAAAATATGTGGATGTGGTCAAGTAAGTTCAGAGTTTTTCTACCAACACTGGGTTGTAATGGCTTCAAAAGCACAGTAAAGTTTTCATGTGTAACAACTCCTAGTTGGATAGCTTTTGTTGCTGGCTAACAAGGTGTTTCATTTCAACTGTAGAGTGTCCTACCTGCTGCACAGGATGAAAAACCATGTCCACCTACAGCTAACCTCTCACGGCAGCAGCAGCAGCAGCAGCAGCAGCAGAGAAACAAAACCTATATTTCATGGCCCTCATCAAGTAAGGCTGGAAGCAAGCTTGTCAGTTCTGAGCTGTAATTTGTGGCTTCAATAAGAGGTGTAAACCTGCCTTTTTTCCTTCTTTCTCTACAGGTGGCAGTGATGTGGGAGGAGCCATGCCTTCCCGAAGTATGTCCGATCCTGACCAAGAGTTTGACAAAGAGGTAAAGTAGCTTTTATTAAATGGAGACTGATGATGTCTGGTTGCTGTAGATGTGGGGTTTTTTTTCCAGTAAATTAAACTTCTGAGGAAATACTTCATAAAGACTGTGGGTTTTATGATGTTTTCCTTCCACAAATATTTCCCCCAGCCTGTAATACATGTTTGCGAGTTAGATATGCCAGCACAAAAGCAAAGCTGTGAAAAGATCTTTTTATGGTGATATTTTAAGAAGTATATTATGTCTTGGATTAAACTTTGTAGACAAGGGAAATTTGACTAATTGATGAAATGTCCTCAAAGCTCCTAAAAATGTTCTCTGGGCTATTAGCGTAGAATAGCAAAGTAATATGACTAGTTAAGTAATTTTCTCTGCTGCCTTAAGGAGGACTTTTTGTCATGTAGCTTGAGGAGAAATCATTTTAAAACACGTAAAACTGCTTTTAGCAAGAGTAAAAGTATGTGCCAGTAGTCACCAAACTGAAAGTGTCCTGGCTGTACAAAACTGGTGTCCCTGAATCTGAGGGGAGAAGATGTATGACTTTTGTTTCCTTGATTTACCATGGGTGTAGCTTCTTCCAAGCTTTGCTCAAGCACTGCCTGTGCAAGGAAAGTGTTAGGAATTATTCCTGGGAGGCAAACTCCTAGATCAAGATCTTCGCATCTTTTTAGTGCTTTTTGGTACCCAACTACAGGCCCATGTAATGTTCTGGATTTTGAAGGGTGTTTTCCTGAAGCCAGACCTTTGCAGAATGCCTTAGTACACCCCAAGTCAAAGCATTTGTCCAGAGTTCTGATCACAGCCATGCTCCGACTTCCTTTGTCACCTTGAGTAAGCCATTAAAAACATGTGAAAATAGGGATCTCTAAACACAGGTATTTTTAAAACTGTTTTGATTTTCAAAGGTGCTGGTGACAGATTATGTCAGTTGACTTATTCTGCAGCATCCTTCCTAAATTCCATTGCATTCCAAGCTCTAATGATAGTTGCTGTTTGTAGGCACAAGTAGTGGTGAATTCCAAGGTTTTTACATTTTCTTTTTTGGTAGATCTTACAATTTCGTATGACTTCTTAAATAAAAAAAAAGGAGGCTCTAATAACACCTTTTGGCTTTATACTATTTTTCCCATGGCTTTTGGCTTTATCGCAGCATGAACTGGATCAAGTTACGATAATCCTGTTGTAGATGATCTTATTATTGTTTGAGCCATGCAAAACCTTGTGAAGAGCATTCTTGAAGGATGTTACCTTTCAATCTATTTGCTAAATATATATTCTCTTTCTTGAAAATAAGCTGCTGTGGTGGCATCAGTTTTTCCTGTGCAGTATTTCGTTAGCTGTGAATGTGTGCAGCGCTCAGAGTTGTAACTCACCAAAATAGTGGGAAACTTGCCAGCCGTCCTGTGGAAGTGAGACCAGTCTGTGAAGGCAAATATCCAATAACCAGTCTAACGCTGGGGAAACAGCTGTAGATAGACTGTCTTTATTAGATTTTGACGTAGGAAGTCTCCAGTAAGTATATTCTGTTTCCAGATCTCCAGCCTGATACTTGGCAACCTTCACTCTTTTGTCAGGCACTTCACGTGCTTGCCACTGTTGCTGTTTTGTAAACAGTTCATATGCCTTTTTCCTTCCTTCTCACCAAACTGAAGATGATTTGACCGTAATTGTTTACATGTTTATATGGTCAGATAAATCTACTCCTGGGCTATAAAAATTGCTTAAAAAACACAGGTGTGTAAACCCAGAACAACAGTGGGCAGACAGATGTGTGTTCCATCAGGAAAGCTTTGCAATGGCTAAAGGAGAGGAGCCTGAGATGTAGCAATTTCCACATACTGTGCTGTAATTTCTGTGAAGTCAGAAGGTCACCTTCAGGACTGCACTACAGCCTGTTGACGATAATGGAAGTATTTGCATGAATATTTAGCTATGAAATGAATCTAATACACATTGCTGTGTAGGTGTTGCTCACCCTAATTTTTGAGTGCCTTTGAAAGCTTTTGAGAGTAAAGAAGTGATTTTAAGTAAGCATAATTTTTTTTTTTCTTATGTTTCTTGTTAACAGCCTGATTCAGACTCCACCAAACACTCTACTCCATCCAACAGCTCAAATCCAAGTGGTCCCCCAAGTCCCAACTCTCCGCATAGGAATCAGCTTACGCTAGATGGACTGGACCAGTCAACCTGTGATGCATAACACTACCGCTTTCACCGTTCTGGCTTTGATCATCCACTAGTCCGTGGAGTATTCAAGAGCAGGGCAAAGCTGTCTCAGATGCTAGTGCCAAGACTGACACTGAATCTCTAGTGTTGTACAAGAATAATTATATATCCAGATTGTAGATACAACTATTGAAGAAAATTCTTTACTAAATAGCAATTGAGCTTTTTATGCAGAATTGTTCACTGCTCAGTTACGGTTCATTCCTTTCTGCACAGCTGTGACAGTTTTATTGCATAGGAGCATTTAAGGCCACCGGTAAATAGTCTTATTCTTATGCTGAAAAAGAAATAGAGAGAGATACTGATAATGTTGCTACAATATCAGGAATATTATTTTTCTATAGAATGATGTAATGTCTCATTAGCAGGAAATCCTTTTAGACACAATTTGGTCCTCTAAATAGGAAATGCGAGCAGGTCTAGTTACATCCTCAGATGAATACACTTCTCCCTTTTTCCCATAGCTGTTTGTTTCCTAAACCTTAAGGAGAATGCTAGGAAGCTGTAGGTCGTTTCCAACATCAATCGAATCACCAGGAAGTAAAAAAAAAAAAAGTTGGTTATAGTTTTGTGGCCTTTTAATTCATTTAGCCATTACATATACAACTGCATAACTGTCTTTCTATCTTTCTACCAACTTTTTAGTCTTGTACATAGGACTACTGCCAGTTATCTTTTACCCATACCCTGCTTTTTAGTCCTCATCAATCAGTCATTAGTCAGGGCTTTTAAAATATTGGTAATTACTGCTGTGAAAAAAATTTTGTTCCTAGTTCCTGCCTATCTCCTTCTGAGAAGCTGTTTCTCCTGGGTTTTTTGGTGTAAGGACACACTACATTGTTTAGCTAGCAAGCCTTCCCGTGACGCATTGCCCTCGAAGTCTGCTTGATCTAAGGGGCTATATCGCACTAAAACATCAGTCTGTTGTATTGGTTACCAAAGTGGAACGTGAAGGATGTGTAACTGGGGGTGCTGCTTTTCTCATTCATTGTATCCTCACCTGCATGAAGACCCCATGATTATTAATCAAGTATTGATCATGTAGAAAAATGCACAACACACTCCTGTATATTTTGCTATGGCCCACGTGCAGTGGTGATGTTTTGCGTGTATATTTAATCTCATGCTTCCATGTATTATACATTTAGTAATCAAAGATTTGTGACCATGTTTCATTAAAAGCTTGTAATTAATTCAGTGGCTGGCATATCCAGTTTGTCATTGTCACACTAGTGTGCCTTCTGTGCCAATTTTATGACAGTTGGATGTCACTTATTTAAAATTTGGTTTAAATGGGCTAATGATATACCAATGGCTAATGTTCTTTTCTGAAACACTGTATAGGACGTGCACTTATCTTTAGTTTAAACTGAGTGTTCTAGTCAACATTTAATCCTGTTACATTAAGTGTTCGACAGTACTTGCTCTTTTTCTCAGATTCTTGATAAAGGGGCTCAGTTAGAGCTGGACACTACTGCTTTGGGGGTTTTCTGGTTTTTACTTTTTTAATGTAAGTCTGAGTCTTTGTAATTATTGAATTGTGAGAACATTTTTGAACAATTTACCTGTCAATAAAGCGGAAGAGGGAGGTTTTAAAGTTCATCGTCGTCTGTCTTGACATGTGAAACCAGTCCACTGCTGACACTTGCTTTAGTTTCATGGTAAATTCACTTTGTTCACATGGACAGTTTACATAAACTGAAAGATACTTTGAAGCTCCATACCTGAATGCTACGAGAAAGGTGTGTGTTTCTGCACGTAAATGCATGTTCAGGAGTGATGGAAGTCCTTTTGGTGGAATACAGTATTGAAATTTTGTTCCCTTGGTTTGTGTTAAGAGTTGTCATTTCATCGAGTCGCTGGCCCTATTAATTCATTTTTTAATTATTTGACTATTTCCTTATGGCCAAAGCATAGTAAAGAGGCTGCAGGATCTATTCTGGCATCTTAAGTGTGATAAACCAATAAAGACTTTTGACTTGTTGTCAAAGCAGTAGTCCCAAAGAAACTTAGGAACATTTCAAGGATTGGTGTGTGAATGGTGCAGCCCCTGATATAGGGGTTTTTTTTAAAGCTCTTCTCATGCTCCAGTATTTGAGCACCACAGAGCTCACTGTACTGGAACAGAGCCAACATCTCTAGTGTGTCCTGGGTAAGTGTCCCTCATGCCTTACGGAGTGCCTACGTGCTCCTGGATTACTTCTCAGTTTGTCTTGCCCATCTTACTCCAGGTTATTTAAATGGAGAAGGCCTAGGCATGTATTTCAGATGCCGTTCCTTGCTTGACCAAACCCACCTGGGCAAGGCCAGCAGGCTGGGGTGGGCAAGTGCACCTGCAGTCTGCCCTGGGGGTGGGGGTGATAGCTGACAGGAGGTTTGAGGGCTGTGTGCCGGAAGCCTTCTCACAAGTATTCATGCTAATCAGCCTTTGACTTTTAAAAAACATTTCTACTGCTCTTGAGCTGATTTTTCTCTGTGCAGTGAGGACTTCAAATGACAACAAAGTCTTTAATTATGGGGGTATTAAATCATAGCACTCAGCAGTGCCAGGGCTTGGTTATAATTTAAGCAGGAGAACATTTCTAGAAAAATAAATTAATTGCTTAGTATGAATACTTTTTTTTTTTCTTCCCCCCCCCTCAAGTCTGGCCAAGCAGAATTCCTCCCCAAGTGCTGCACCACAGCCCATTGCAAATCTATTCCCTTTAAGGCTTCTGATTCTGGTTACCTAAAGAGCAGTCCTAAGCCCTCAGGAGAACTTTCAGAAATGCAGAAATTCAAGACTCGATGTGAAACGTTTTTCTGACGGTGCACTTTCTTCTCCCTGGAGGTTACCAGTCTAGTATCACAAGTGAGGAACTGAGTTTTGCAAGGACTGAGCGTAATTTGGTCTCTGCCCGTTCCTCTGCCCATTCCATTTTCACAGAGGCATTACATCAGGTCCCAAAGCTGGGGCGATGTACTCGCCAGAACTTGGTCACTTCTAGCACTGATCTTTGCCCCAAAAGGCTGAGTATTTTGGAATACATCCTGGTGTCACTTGCTGTGCAAGAGCTAAACGCGTCTGCCAACACCTCTGCCTACAGCACACATGCTGAAAATAAACAGCTTCCTAAATGGGTGCAATCTGCTGGGCGGGGGGGGGGTGTGCATAAACACTCACTTTATGTTTGCAGGGTAAGTGCTTAACACAGCTCAGTCACAGGGAGGGGTCTTCAGGGTGGAAATGCTGAAGGTCCAGGCACCCTCACTGGTGTGTGCAATGCCAGATTAGGCAGCCCTGGGAGAAAGCAGGTGCATAAAACTCTTGAGAGCTGGAACTGGTAGTCTGAAGCACTGAGAAGCAAGGAAGCCTTTGAGGGAGACGTGACTGTAGGAACTGAACTGCACGTTTAGGGACAGTTACGCAAAGTAACAGTCAAAGGAAGGTGTCACATCATGACCACAAACCTTACCTTGCTGCTGAGTTTAGCCTGTTTTAAAAGGAAAGGGGAAAAAAAAAACCAGAGAGATGGCGTTCTTGCATTCCAGGCTGCTGGAGCAGCTCACGTTCCAGCCCGCACCCTGCCTGCTCTGGACGAAGCAGCTCCGGCAGGCAGAAGTGAGGGGGACGTACCAAAAAGTAGCGTTCACCTGCCCAGCCCTTGCCTTCTGTTACGGTGGGAGCAGGTCTGGACCGCCTTCGCCTGCCTGCTTGCACCCCTGTAAATGTGGCTCCCCTCTCAATTTCCCCTCACGTCCCTCCTCGGCAGCCTTGGGCTCCTGGCAGCTCGCAGGCCAAGAGCTGCAGCTCCCGCTGCCCTCGCCCAGCGTAGAGCAGCCCCTTTCCTACAGCCTGAGAGCTGCTGCCCAGTGGCCTGGGCTCAGCGCCCCGTCGGCAGGGCAGCGCAGCAGCGTGGGGTCCGAAGGGCTCTGGTTTCGGGGAAGGGGTGCCATGGGTGCAGGTACGGCATCGGGAAGGCGGGCTGGTCGGAAAGAGCCGGCACGATCTCGGTGCTCCCTTGCAAAGCCCTCCTAAAGGTGGTTCTGGGGACGTGAGGTGGTGACGAGTCCGGACATCAGGTGCACGCCCGTTGCGGGATGCCAGGGAAAGCCGAACGTTGGCAGAGCTTGTCCCAGTGGCGAACGACGCTCAGACTAGCGTTGCCGGCAGGGTTAGCTGAGGACAGGAGCAGAAGAGAGCAGGACGTGCTCAGCAAGCGAGAGCTGCAATGCTGCGCTCCAGCCAGAGGAGGAACATGATCTCAGGAATCAGCCGGTTCCCCGTCCTTGCAGCAAATATTTCCCCTGCTCCCCAGCAAGCTGCAGCACTTTTTTGTCACCTGACTACACAGGTTTATGCAGCTTTATCGGTTGTTTTCTCATAGATAAAACCCTCAGATTTTTTTGCAGCATCGCCTGCTTTCCAGCGTCTTACGCATCCCTGCTCCGCGGTCCCGTGAGGAAGAGCAGTGCGGAGCCCTGCGCGCTGGTGGAGGAGATGGCCACAGCTCCGCTGCCATCCCGCAGCGTCTTGGCCAGCTCCCGCACTCCAGTGGTGCCAGTCCCTGCCAAATCCCCTCCCTTTCGCTGCTGCTACCTCCTGCTAAAAAAAAAACCCAAACGAAAACACAGTTAAAAAATGCACTGGGCCAAGTCTGTCTCAGGCTCAGTGGTATTTTGAGCACTGCTGCCTGCTGCACTGTCTGAATCCGAATTTGCACAACTTCTGTGAGCAGCTGTAACGCGTGGAGGGAAGGCAAAATGACACGAGTTGGTGTCCATTAATAGTGTGCGGGTTGCTTTTTCTTTTAAGACCCGGGGAAGCAATGACTCCTGAGATCTTGCCATTAACACTAATGCATTTTGCATTAGTCTGCCGCAGCGGGGGACCCTTGACTCTCAGGACCAAGAGCAAAACAAAGCCATCAGGTGCCCAGCCGTGCCGCACACAGCCTCCGCGGCATAAACCACTCATCTAATGCACTGCTTGCCAAAGATGTCTGCGAATTAAATTCCTTGTTTAGGCAGGATCCCAGGAGAGACCCTTACGTACCAAAACCCATTGCGTTACCCTGTCTGCACCGCGGGCTGTCTGCATGCGCTGGTGTGCAGGGTAGTGATATAGCTGGTTTTCCAGCAGCTGTTGGCCCCTGGCATGGCAAACTGCCTCTGGTGCTTCAGGTTTTTTTTTTCTGCAGAGCTCCCTCCTCCCTGCGATGCTTTCTGTACGAGCGAGCGAACGTGGCTCCTGAAGGAAAAGTACAGAATGTGCTCTGCTAGCATGCTGACAAAAATTGATCTCTATTTTAATTAAAGCCTCTATTGTAAGTGACCTCGAGCTGCTAATGCATTTTAAAAATGAAGCCTCGCCAGCAGCAAATCCATACACCCCAATACGGAGGGGTGACCAGGCGGTGAGCTGTGCTGCAGGGCGGCATGTCTCCCTCCATGCCAGCTGCACAGCCAGCTGCGTGTCCCCAGAGGCTGTCCCACCACACGGGCACACGCCTGCCTGCGGCTCACGCTGAAATCCCTGTGTGCCCAGGCAGGACGCAGAGCTGAGCTCCTCAGCTGCCCGCAGGGGAAAGGTACCATCCTTGCAGCACCTCGTGCAATGGTGCCTGTTGCCACTGGGTTGCCTTTTCCCTGCCCTAGCATATGGCCACGGGATGCTCTTGCCTCTCGCCTTTAGCACACGGCATGGGGCTGCAGCCACCGAGACCCTTTATGATCCTGGAGCACGGGGCTCAAAAATAGCACAGGGAGGGAAGCGATTTGCTCCGGGATGAGTGGCAAGGGGCTCCTTGGGCGATGGCCCTGAGCCCTCCTCTTGCGCGGGGCAGCGCTGGGGTGATGGGCTGCCTGGTGCAATGGCCTCCAGCATGCACCACTGCATTGGCCTCGGCCATGGAAAAATAAATCATGTGTATATGTGTATAAAGGCTTGTAAGCTCAAGGAGATTCAGTCACTTGCAACGAACTGATCTGAAGGAGGAAAAGAGCAAAAAAGACTCTCACAGGCAGCAAGTACAACCAACACCTGCACAGATACGAATGCCTCCCTCTCCGCAGCGAGACCCAGCTGCGGTGCAGGGCCGGTGGATGCCGCGGCTGCTCTCGCAGCACCATGGTAACATCGCGGCACCAGCACCTCGCCAGCAAGCAATGCATGGGCTGACCGTGCTGCACCATGTCCACACCGACGCCCCCGGCCACAGGGTATTGTCCGGCCTCATGAGGTCCGGAGGAGGGCTTCGGGTAGGGGGGTCTCCCTTGGGTTTACATCATGGGGTTGATTGTGTGCTGTGGGGTGAGTGTTGGGGACCTGGCCCTGTGCCACTGCTCTCCACAAAGATGCACTTGTTGCAGGACCGTGGGATGGTGGGACCTGGGTATTCCCAACCTGCCGGTATCAGCCACTGCCTGCAGCAAACGATGGCTTCCTCTGCTTTTTGACCTGGCTGGTGACCAGTTCGTTGAACACCAAGTGCCTGACAGCTGCAGCAGAAGCTCCTGCCTGGACAAGTTGCTTTTAATCCCAGTACTGCCAGAAGGGCATCCTCAGGAGAGACGTGAGTGGTGAAATCCCAACGGTGCACCCCCAAGCACAGAGCTCCTCCCAACCCTGGCTCTGTCCCACTTGCAAAGTGATGGCAGCAACCATGGGCATGGAGATGGTCTTGTTCCCTACCTGGCTCATGTTTTCTGTCCTGCCTGATCCCGGAGGTCTCTCTGAGGGCAGGGGGGGCAGCAGGGCTGGACTCACTGCTGCATGCTGCGTGTCACCCTTCATCAGGGCTCTGATGCACCTAATGATGAATTCCCAGGCCTTTGAGAAGGGATTATGTCTTCCAGAGACTGGAACAAAATATAATAAACTTAAAATAGCTGCTTCCTTATGGAATATGCCAACAAGCCCTACTGAAAACCCAGTAGAGTGTAAATTTGCATAAATTTGCACACATCTCCATAATTTCAGCCTCACCCATCAAACCTGCTCCCATAATGAAGCGCTGCCTGACATTGCGGGCAGCTGAGGGTATTTGACACATGCCAGGCCACAAGCACCACCGCTAACAAGGCCCCTAGGTGCTGCTGCCCCAACTCTCATTAAAGACGGGCCAGCATGGCTGTCCCCAGCTGTCGGGTTCCTGCCTGTATCCCTCCCCGGGGATCCCTGCCACCAGCACCAAACCTCTTTCCCCTTGTACCACAAGAAGATGCACTCCCTTGCCATGGGGAATAACGTGATAAATCCCCAGGTAGGTCCAAGAGGGTGTTGTAACTGTCAGCCAGGGTGCAGAGGGAAGGAGCAAGCTCAGGCGACTCAGCGGAGGGGATGGGGAGGGAAATGTTTGCTCAGGACTGCACCTCGTGCCAGCGCCCAGGGGACGGGAGTGAGGTCCCCAAGAGAAGGAACAGGGGACCCTGAGCAGAGATCCCCTGGCACTGAGCACACTGCTGAAAAGCAAAATCATCTCCTTTTAAACCCAACTAATGGGTCCAAGCCCTGAAGGCTCCAGGACACATTTTGAAATGTGTTTGGGCACTGAATTTCCATCCTGCATCCAGGAATGCATCTTTCAACCTGCTGCATGCCCTGGGCAAATCCAGCATGGTGCTGGCTAAAGCACAGGGTGCTGAGTTAGACCCAGACTTCCCCAGCTATCACCTGAGACTCAAGTCTCAATGTTGGACTGTCTAAAAATGACTGATGCCTACAAAATACAGTTTAAAACCCAGAAGCAACACCAGGGAGGCCGTGTCTGCGTGGCTGAGCCCTAGTGGCGAAGGTTTGCTGTGGTTTCCTTCACCACGCGGACACTTTTATTCAGGAGGAATCTGCTTGTGGTTTAGACCCCACGAGGAGTGGTGTGAGGGCTGGAGAGGCAGGACACGCTATCAGGTCTCCGTCTCGCTTGCATCGTACAGAGGGTTGAGGTAGAAGACCTGGTGGTCTTTGGAAGCCATCTCCTGCAGTGTCTCCTCTCCATGGTCAGCACTCGGTGGCTCCTGTAGCGGCTAGGGAGGGAAAAGCATCTGATGGGGAAGGGAAGCAAAACCCTTGGCAAAACCCACCCAGTGCTGAGTCCCTGCGGCAGCCGAGGGGCTGGTGACCCACAGGAGGACGGAACCATCCCAAAAACCCTCTTGGTCTGGAGAAATGAGGAGCCCTGCCAGGGTGTTTCACCTCCACCAGCACTTGAGAGGCTCCTGTCTGGGGCCCTGCCGCCTCCTGCCCACGTCGCCGAGCATCCCTGTGTCCCCGGGCAGTGGCCACTCACCACATCAAACACAGGGTTGTCAAAGCCTTTGTCACTGGCTGGGTCAGGGGATGCCATCTTCTCTGCTTTGTCCCAGGGCAGGGGGAGGCACAGGGTGGGCAACCTGGGGAGAGACCTGGGCATCACCAACCTGCATCCCTCCCACCCCAGCAGCTCCCCCAGCTGAAACACTACATCTTCAAGAGGTGGATGGGAAAATATGGGGGCAAAGTTTCAGGCTGTCTTTGAAATGGGATGTTTGTAACGTTTCACAGGGAAAAGCGGCCCTATCCAGCAGAAACCATTAAGCCTGGAGGGCTGGGACCTGCATCCTGGGGGCAGAGTTTGTTATAGGCAGACAACCCCAGAACAGGCTTTGCTTTGGAGCCATCACTCTCCCCCTGTGGCCTAATATGAATTGCCACAGAGCTGACACCTGTTCCCACTGCAGTCTCAACAAGCAGTAATTACTTTTATCATTACTTTTATCATGTTATCATATTATCATCTTAATCACCTTCACTACTTTTATTATTTTCTTCATTACTCTTTTCCTAAGGGTCCCAGTCACTGAGCACCATACCCTGCACCAGGCACCTGGTGTGGGTGGGCTCAGCAGTCGGTCCACAGACGTCACCACAGGTCCTGAGAGCCCACCAATACTTAAACACTGTGACCATGGGCTCTATATATGTGATCGGAGGTGCTGTGCTATCTGCAGGGAGGCTTTGCCAGGTCCTTTTTGGTGGAAACAAGCTACGTTCACTGGTTTGCTGCTGGTCACACTGGCTCTGCTGCATGGAGGCAGACTCTGTTTGCAAGCTCCCAGAGCCTCCTGCCTAATTTACAGCATCCCTGCTGTTGTTGGATGCCTCCACAATGCTCAGCAGCACTGCCCATAAGGGCCCTGCCCCAAAGCCACCTGGGGACATGCAGCAGCAACAGGTCAGCTGGGGACATGGCCTGAGACAGCTCTGTCTCCTGTAGCTACAGGAACTTCCCTCTCACTGCTGACGGAGCTGATTTCAAAGGCCTGTCCGGCATCCAAAGAAGTGTCAGTGGAAGATAAATCATGAAGTAGCAATTATGGGGCTGGGAGTTTTATTTAGAAATTAAACGAAGGCACGGGTTTATTGCTAGGAAATGTCATGTCAGCACGTGCTGAGTGGCAGGGCAGGCGTCCCTGGCCACGGCTGCTGCTGCGTGGCGAGAAAACCCTGTCGGAGGAACCAGGAGGGAAGAAACAGCCTGACTTGTGAGCCTGCAACACAGCCGGCATGCCCTGGCAGACACCAATGCACCTTGCATGCACAAATTAAAGCAATTCCCACACCCCCCCCGGTTATAAACAGCACAGGGTCCATCTTGTTTGCCCATGGTCAAGTAGATGAGATGAGCCATAGCGGCTCAGAGGACAGCCCACCCCCGCCAAATATGTCTGCCAATAAATCCTGCAAAACCCTCCTTGGGAGACGCAGGACCCTGCTTGAAGGTTGGCACATGAGTGAGGAGCAGAGGTGGGTGCCCCAAGCGCCTGCTGTGGGTGCTGCTGGGATGCCCTGTTCACTGCTGGAGCCTGTCTCCAAGCTGTGAGGAGAAAAGGTGATGGAGAAGAGTATTTCTGACCAGCTCCCAGCTGCAGTGAGGTCAGGTGCCACGCACCCCACTGTCCCTCCCCTGGGACCTGCACCCCACTCTCCACACAGCGAGAGCAACTACTGCACCAGAAGCTGCATTTGTTTCTGGATGCTGTCACTCCCTTTCATGGCTACAAAGATGCGGGGATGATTTGAATTATTTTGATGCATTTCTATTTAGCAGCTGGCAGTTTCAGTCCTCCATCCCCCAGCAGAACTACGAACTAACAGTTACAAGGAACAGGAGATGTCCCCAGGCAGCACAACCAGGCTGTGCAGAGCTCCAGCTGAGCCACCCACTCCTACCAGAGCACACCATGCCACATGGCACCAAGAAGCAAGTCCTCCCAACCGTGAACTAGTCCAAGAGTACAGAAGTGCCTTTCAGCCACCTCACCACCAATAAACTGTGAGGAACAACGAGGGCGATCGTTTTAAACTAAAAGAGGGCAGATTTAGTTTAGATATAAGGAAGAAATTCTTTAGTATGAGGATGGTGAGGCACTGTAAGAGGTTGCCCAGAGAAGTTGTCACTGCCCCATTATTGGAAGTGTTCAAGGTCAGGATGGATGGGGCTTTGAGCAACCTGCTCTAGTGGAAAATGTCCCTGCCCGTGGCAGGGTGGGTTGGAACTAGATGATCTTCAGAGGTCCCTTCCAACCCATCACCATTCTGTGATGCTATGAACTAGTAACGCTGGGTATAGCAGACCACCTGGCCATGCCCACCACCATGGGCTCTCTGGGCAGCCCTGCATACTTTCCTGCCACCAGGCCAGCTGGAAGGACAGCCTCGGGATGATAGCTGCCCCTAGGCAGGAGAAGCCTTGCAACATGCTGCCAGCAGAAGCCTCATCCCTACCTTAGCTTTCCCTTTCTGCAGGGAAAGAGGATCCCTCCAAGTAACAGGAGACCGAAGAGTAGCCCCAAGACCATCCCTGCTGTGATCCTGTTCAATGCATGGCTCCCCACTTGTCTGCTGACAGTGCTGCCAGTGGTTGCCTCCATTTTGCCACTTGAAATGCCAAGTGTTTCACCTGGGAAAGGGCAGGAAGAAACAGGGGTGAGGACTGGACAGGGAAACACATCCCCACACCAACTCACACGCAGGGCAGAGGGAGCTTGTAGTTGGGTCTGATCACCTTCCCCTGGGGACAGGGGGTGGGTACACAGCTGGGTGGACTCAACTGGGACAAGCCCATGTGGGTCTTCTACCCACACAACAACCACCAGGTCTGCTGGCTGTGACCTACATGCTCATCAGCATCTGCCAGTTTACATGGCTGCTTCCACATGCAGTGTTCTGGCTGGAAAGCAGCTCTGCAGAGGCGGGCCTGGGGGTCCTGGTAGGCACCAAGCTGACCATAGCCAGACATGGCATGGAAGGACGATGGTATCCTGGGCTGCATGAGGAGGAGTGTTGCCAGCAGGTCAAGGGAGGTGACCCTTCCCTTCTGCTCTGTCCTGGTGAGACACAGCTGGAGTGCTGAGCCAGGCTCTTCTCAGCGATGCCCAGTGACAGGGCAAGAGGCAATGGGCACAAATGGAAATATGGTAAATTCCAGTTAAATATAAGAAAAATGTGTTTTACTGCAAAGGTGGTCAATCGCGAGGATAGGTTGCCTAGGGGTGTTGTGGAGTCTCCAACCTTGGAGACATTCAAAACCCAACTGGACATGTGGGCTGCTGGCAGAGGACAAGGAGCTCTGGACAGCAGTGGGTTTAGGTGCACCTGGGGGGGGAACCCACCGAGGACAGCGGCATTACCGTGCTGTGCTACATCCTCCATGATGTCTGCTGCCAGCTGCTCTGCAGTGCTGCTGGGCTGCGCTCCTGCTCCATCATCGATCAGCACTATTTGGATGAGAGGAGTGGAGCTTCGGGGTATGACTCCCAGGAAGGTCTGCGCTTTGTGCACCTTGGATATGGCCATCTGCACGCTGGCATACTTGGGCTTTTCAAAACACAAGGAGACACGTAAAATCCATGAGAGTGGTAGGCAGAAATTAGTCACCTCTACAGACAGCCATGATGGATGCACCAGCAAGGCCTACCTATAAATCTTCATGTGAGCCCCATCACAGAGCTGCCATCCCTGTTACTGCAGTGCCATTGCGTCTCCCAAATGAGAGGTTCATACCTACCCTCCCTTCCAAGCTGTGACCAGCTCCCAGCATGCAGCGTTGCCCCGCAGAGGTGAGCACGCCAAGAAAGCAGTTTTGTGTAGCACACCCATTAAATGCTGTATTAAGACATGTGTGGCCGTAAGGAGGGCAGGCAGCAGGCTTTCAGCTCGGGATCAATAGAGCAATACTCTGATATCGATCCTCCCAGTATAACTTGGAGCACGCCTCCTCCCCCCGGCAGCTCCCAGCCAGGAGGAGGGATATCACGCTGTGTCTGACAAGCAGCAGTGTGGAGTGATGCCTTGTAGAACATGCATCTGAGTGCTGACCAGTGCCAGTTGCCCACCTGGTGCTTGCCTACTGGGGAATGAAAAAGCAGCCCAGCATTGGGAGCCATCTCCCAGAGGTCACGGGATCCCCTGCTGCAGGTTTGCATGATCCCAGCTGCATGGGCTGACCTCCCATGTTATCTAGAGCTGACCTCCTGTGTTTTCAGACCAGGATTTCCAGCAAGCCCCCCTGCATCCTTCCCCACCTGCATGCCAGCAGCTGTTCCTGCCCTGTGTTGAGAGGGGCAGCGGGGCTGTGGTGGGGAGCAAGGGGGGGCTGTGCCAGCCCCCATATCAAGTTGGCACATCCAAGAGGCCAAATGAGGGAGGTGAGCCCTGCAGGATAGTGGGGAGTGAGGTTGAACACCCTGCATTACTGGGACCACATGCACCCCCCAGACAGCCCCATGAGCATCGAGTCACCAGCAGACGTGGCTGGCGGCTTGTGGTTTCGTTAGCCCCTCCTGATCCAACGGGCTTGTGTACCTGGCTCAGCAAGCCTTGGACCAGTCTGTCCCGGTACTTCTGCAGGTCAAAATCAGGAGTGAAATCCAGGTTAATGGTGGCTCCTGCAACCCGAAAACAAACAGACATGACACTGTCACTGAGCCCGGGCAGAGAGCTGCCACAGCAGCACAGTTCCAACTGCCACGAAAGGCACTGGGGACTCTCTGGTACCCCTGTGCAACTGGTCTGGCTGGGCTCAGGAGAGGCGGCTCCACAGCCCTGCCTGAGCAGCGCTGCCCCAAGAAACCTCTCCCCCCCTCACTGGTCTTTTTATCAGCTGGGTTTGATGAAAGGCTTTTGGGTTCCACCATATTCTGGAGAGAAGCTTCCCCTGGAAAGCCTTCCCCCCCCATGTATCCCTCCGGGAAGCTCTGCCTGTACCTGGTTTTGGGGCTGCAAGGCTGCGATTCAGCAATGCTACCCTGGTTTTGGAGAGAAGGAGGAGCGGGGGTGGGGGGGGCACCTGTGCTCCTCATAGCGCTGCACTGCAGTCATTGAGTCAAATATTTTCATTGGAAAAAATGCAAGTAAGCATTTGTTGAGATATGAAATTCTCCTAAAGACTTTAAGGAGCTCTGCTTTTAGGAGCATGTCAGAGAAACATATGGTGCCATTTTAATGAATTTGGTACGATATACCAAATATCTAGGTACAATTGTGCATGAACAATTCCCCTTAGCAACCTTCCAGGCACAATAATGGAGAAGTGCCCATTGCAGAGGGAACGCTGTCAATCTGCATGTTTTTATTTTAAATGAAATGAAACAAAATTGCTGTTGGAAAGCTAACATTATGGTGAAAAAGGTGCATTTCCTCTGAGTGTTTTCCACTGCATAAACTCAGCAGAGCCCTATTAGCTTGACGAGCTGTGACATCCTGACAAGATAAACCAGAGGCAGGGACAAAGGGCTGCAACTCAGAACAGGCTCCCAAAAGTCAGGCTGATGCTTAGGAGGGATGCCCTGGGAGGGTGGCACCTGGGATGTGGAGGGGAACTGTGGATGGGACCCGCAGGTAGGACCTGTGGGAGCAGTGATACAGCAAAAATTCAGCCCATGACCAGCAGCACCCCCTGCACCCAGCTTTCCCCTACAGAGCCAGGGGAAGGGGATTGGGGCAGCCAGCACAGCGGGGAGGAGGAATAGGGCCATGCTTCCCACTCACCACAGACCCCACAGCAGTGGCCAAGGGGCTGCAAAGGGCTCTGGCATGCTGGCGCTGGACACTGCCTCCCTGATGCCCCGAGCAGGGCCTCACAGATGCGGTGGCCATCCTAAAGGAGAGAAGGGCAGCGTCAGTCCCTCGCCCTGCCAATTGCAATGGCAGCCCCCCTAAATTGCAATGGGCAGACTCACCAGGGCATTCCCACAGGCACAGCCGGACTTGTCAGGACAGCTGGTGCCCGTCACCTGGAGAGTGCCATTGCCGTGAAACTGCAGTGGGGCAGAGGGACCCCGCAGGTACCCAGCCCAGGCCTCAGGGCTGCTGAGCTCCTGCACAGGGAAGAGCAGCAAAGTGGATGAGTATCCCCAGCCAGGTCCCCGTGCTGTCCCCAGGCACCCGGCCGTGTGGCCTGGATGCCTGATGCCACATCTGACAGCCAGCTTGGGGCAGCCCCATCACAGGCAGTGAATGCAGCAGGAAAATCCTGCCAATACATCCATTCAGGCTTTTCCATGGGGCCAACAGAAAAAAAAAACCTTTCTAATTTAAAACCAGAAAAAAGGACCACAAATAAATCATGAGATGGCTGGGCTTCTTTTTCTTCTTGCTTTCCTTCTTTCTGCTGGCCCAGAGAATTCAAGTTATCAGCTTTTAATTACTGGGAAGAAGGGGCTGGATCTGAGGTATTTTCCTTCAATCTGGGAAGCGTTTCAGTGGGCTTGGCATTAGCGAAGGCTGAGCTGGACTGACCAGCCTTGTCCTGCCAAGCTGTCGGTAATTCCCTCACCGGCTGTCTTCCACAGGAGGCTTCTCCATGCCCTGGCACAACAGGAAGATTTTTCAGGCCCTGAGGTGAAAAAACCCCACACAGAGCAGGGATTAGGCTGTCTACAAAGGGATGAAGTAGCTTATAAATTCAGGTTTTAGGAAATACGCTACAATCACAAAAATAAAAAGCACCTTTTCCTCATTGCTCAGCAGCAGCCTCTGTCNCATCCACCTCTGCATCCCTGGGGCTACGTGTCCCCAAGGTGAGCTCCACTGGGTTGCTGCCTTGTCCAGACTTGCTTGCACCCACCTGGACACCGACCGAGTTTATTACTCAAAAAGCACTTACCTAATGCCTGGACCCGAAATGGCAGATCCCAGGCAGTACAGCAGTTGAAATAATAAATAACGTATGAAATGTCTGCCACATCTCCCACTCCTGGAAGGAGACTGTGTTTACTGCTGCAGTGCCTGTGATCTTTCACTCCTCCGACCGGCAAGGGACGGGGCTCGTTGTGTGCCTGATTCCCGGGCTGAAGCACAGCAGGCTGCCAGCGTTTCTATAATTATCCCTCCAATCAATTAAAGAACAGTACTGAAGCAAAGCTGGGAGATGATCTCTGAGCCACAGGCCATGTTAAGGTCGGGGGCGGGAGGGAGGCATCCCCAGGGGTCCCTGAGCAGCACAGTTGTGGACACGTGCCGGGGAAATGGGCAGCCCCTAGGTGCTGGAGAAGATGCCATTTGCAGGTGGTTTGACCTGTGCACATTGGCCATTTTTTTTTTTTTAATGTGAATAGTGAGATGGCCTGTGCTCCCAGACCACGGGGAGGGAGGCAATAACAAAACAGTAGAAGGAAAAAAATCATTGAGACCATCCACAGCAGCAGCAGCAGCAGCCCATGAAGCTGCAGCACTGTGGGAATGCCCCATCTCCCCGCGCAGCACCGTTCCTCCACCCCCGGCTGGTCCTTCCTCTCCTGACCTACTTTGGGGCCATGGTGAGGAGGCGTTGAGCTGGTTTCTCCTAGTCCCCTCATTACCTGGCCCATGATAGAGATGCTGCGGAGATGAATCACTCGCTGCGATGAGTCGACGTTTACCCGGAAGGAGGTTTCGGGCTGGAAAATAACATCATCGTAGTGGCACGGGACGCGTTCCTCATCCACAGAAAAAATGCGCCCGCTTGGCTCCAGCTCCCCGTCAGGGGACACGGCCTGCCACAGCATGGGGTTGAACCAGGCGTGGTGCTCAGCATCAGCGAACCTCACTGTCATACCTAGAAAAGCAACAGGAAAGGCTGAGCATGACCTGGACCCATATCCACAGCCCCAGCAGATGCATCTGTGTTGGTAGAACCAGGCACTGCTTGGCCCAAAGCGGAGGAGCTCACCCTGCAGGCAGGGAGTGAGGGCCTGGCCCCGGCATCACGCTGGCTGCCGCAGGCACCTCCTGGAGCTCAGCAAAGTGTTTCAGTGCTCAGGGCTGGGGTCTCAGCAGCTCAGCCCAGACCCCACTTCTGGCTGCAGGCCTCCAGCCCCAGATCCCACAGGACATTTTTCCCCCCTTCCTTAAAGCTCACCCCTATGGTTAGGGAGAAAAACAGCTGCCCAAATGCTGAATAACTGCTAAACTGGATAAAACCAGGTATGATAATTCACGTCCCAGTTTCCAAGTAGCCTGGCAGGCCTGCAGAAACGTGACCGGCCCTGTTCCCTGCAGTGGGTAACCCCAAAACCAGTGGCCCATTTAACCATTAATTACTTAACCATTAACCATTTCCCTGCTGGCCACAGTTAGTATCATCACACAGTGCCCTGCTTCCTTCACACCCTTCCTCAACAGCTGAATCTTTACCGATTCAGCTATTGTGAGGGCGTTTATTGACTGAATTATTGGCATTTGTTTTAAAATCATGCTTTAAAAAAATGCATTTGTGAAAGTTGCCCCAGAAATGCTTGTTGGTTTCAGGGGAGCAGCATGTGGTCAGCAGGAAAAGCCCAGTACAAAGCACAGCTGCCAGAACATCCCTGATGGTGGGCAAACAGCTCCAAAGCAGAAAAATTATAGGGATGAAGGATTTTGGACTGGCTCCAGAGAGCCTGATGCTACAGTCCTTCCTCTGGGCAGACCCACTTGGGCTTTTTCTCTCTTTTTTCTCTTTTTTTGCTAGTCAGAGTGCAGGCACACACAGTCCGCTTTGACTCTTCCTTTCCTGAGGCCAAACTAAAAAATTACTTGCCACTGAAAGCATTAGGTAGCTCTTAAATACCCAAAATACATCTCCCTAGCAAACAGCTTTCAGACTAATAACAGGCACCGATGAAACAAACCTGCTGTCTCAGTCACAGCAAACCTGGGCTGGAGGCTAAGAGAGGAAGGAAGGATGCGCTTGCACCGAATGCCTGTGTGCATTGGGCCAAAGGCCAGCTCACTGCGATGGCTGCGGTTCAGCTCACCGGTGTATAATTCCTAAACAGTTTTCTTCAGAAATACCATGGCAAAGAAAATTAGGGCTTTGATGTGGCTACATGCTTAATAGGCAGGGTAAAATACAAACAATATTTGCCTCTGCTAAAACTTCAAAGGCTTCCCTACTATAATTACTTTTGTAGAAGACAGGTGATCTAGCAGGAAAAAAAGATCTGATGTGAGGGAGGTCATCAAAGAAAAGGTAGGTATTAAAAGAGGAGTGATTCACTTTGCTCTGGCATGGGACAGCAAAGACCTTTGTAGAAGCGTTTGGGCTGAATTTGCATGATTAATCAGGGGCTGATGGGGTGACTGGTCTGGGCACAAAATACCTGAGTCACAGCCTGGATCCCAGCTGCCATCGAAAGCTGCAAATCCTGCACCAGATGCCAGCACGAATTCTCCATTCAGGGGCAGGTACTAGATGAAGGGATTCAGAGTATTACTGTGCGATCCCACTGCCAGCCACCCAGGCTTGTAATCAAATAACAGTGCTAATTATTAGGCTGCCTATTACACTTGCTGTCTCTGAGGCACTTTACAGTCATTAGGAGTTACCCTCAGCGTGCCCCAAGTTAATGGGGAAGTATCAGCTCCCGTTTTTACAGATGGGGACACTGTGATGGGGAGAGGCAGTTTGACATTATCTTCCAGTAACACAGAAAAACATGAAGTGTTCAGGGAAGAAAGAACAAGATAAAAGCAAAATAAGCTCTTTTGACAGCTCCTTCCTCCTCCTGCACATACTCCCAGCAGCTCAGGAATGGCTTTATGCATTGGTATGCCATAAAAAACCCAACCTTACTCGGCAAGTCCCCAGAGGTCCCCTTGCTTAATGGGTTCCCACCTCTGGGGGCTGCGCTTGCCCCACAAAAAAATAACTCAGGGGCCCAAGCAATGCTTGGTGAGGTATTAGCTAGTAGATTCACACTCAGCATGAGCTAAGGAAAAGGCACAGCAGCATTTGGCACAGGTTGCCATAGCTAGACCCTCTTCTTGTTCAGTAGGACATCACTGGCAGGTAGTCAGGGTCACCACACTTGCCTGGCTTCAGCCTGGCCAGGCTTCTGCTCGTGGGCACAAGGACAAACATCAACACACACAGCTCTGCCATGGGAGCCCTTTTGGCAAGGAGCTGCGGCCATCCAGGTCACCAGCCGGCACTGCCGACTCCAAGACAGGCCTTGGCAAATGACTGCGTCAGGCAACTCGTTCACAGCCCATGGGTTATTCAGCCCAGCCCATCTTATTTCACATCTAGAAATTGCCAGAGAATGTCAGGTTTTCCCCCAATATTTTCACGAGTGATGTTCAAGGCTCCTTTCTTCTCTAACTCGGTCTACCCAGGGTTTTAGCATCACTCCCCAGAGAGCAGCTGGAAGCCCTCCAGGGCTGCGTTATACTGATGCACTGGGTCCTGTGCTCAGGCAGAAGCACGTTAGATGGGATTTTAAGGTTTCATCTATTTAATTGGTCTTTAAATATGCATGTAAGTTAGAGAAAGCAAGACTTATGAATGACTGCTGTGGGTGGCTGCAATAGCTCTCTGTCCTTGGGGAGGTCTTGCCTGAGGATGCTCTGTCCCACATGGGCACCGCCTTGGGAGGGGGGTGGACATGGCAAAATGCTCCTCACCCCCAAGCCGTAGGCAGCTGTCTAGAAGTGTAGTGCCTTGGTGGTGTGATGCTTTGAAGGCCATAGCCCAGGTCCCCCTCAGTCCAGGCACCGTGAGAAGCCAGGGTGGAGAGCAGAGGGCAGCTGACACTGAGAAGAGCCCTGCAGTGCTCCTGTGCACCATCTGCTTCAGACCCAGCAATGTCATACATTGGGCTGGCCAAGAGGTGATGACAAGGTGAATAGCTGGGGCCTGGGCAACGTCTGCCCCAAGGGTATGGAGTCTCCCCACCAGCCAGGAAGAAGTCTTCGTCTATGGACACTGCTCCATGAGACCATAGCATGTGACATGCCTAACTGGAAACCACGCCATCATGTTCTCTGAAGTTCTATTACTCTTGAGTAAAGCCAATTTTTTCCAATACTGAAGCACTGAAAGAGGCTGAAAGGTCTGCTGGGATACAAATGGCAATGTGCCCTTTAGCTACAGATATAAAAGCCATGCCTAGTGACATTTTGAGGCTCAGGACTTGGCCTGCTTTCTGCTGGGCAAGGTCTATGCTACCACCTTCTTTCACAAGGTGCTTCACTTCAGAAGTACCCTGGCTTGTTTTCCTGTAATCCCACGCAGGAATAGGGGCTGGAACACTTTGGAGTAGTCAGCTAACACCTACACCCAGGGCAGGTACCAGCAGCATTGCTGGCCAAGTCCATTCTCCCAAACCTGCTGGGCCATTTCATGCTGGAGCCCCTCACCGCTGCCTCTTGCCCAGTTTGCAGGTTGCCACCCTGCAGCCTGCTGTGCATAACGGGGCCAAGCAGGGAGGGTGCCCAGCTGGCTGCTGGGGTCCAGCTGAGCTGCTCAGGGTGGGATTTTGGATGGCATGTAGTGGATCGTTTCACCAACGCAGAGTACCAGCTCTTCCCCGCAGTCACCTGTGGACACTCAGGCCCGTAGCTGCAAGGTACTTGGGTGGAGGAAGAAAAATCAGACAGCAGCTGCTGGTAACAGGGATGGGTGACACAGCAGGGCGATGACTGGCTGGCCTCTGCTTGCTTTCCCAGGCTGCAGAAGTCGGTGTTTGTGAGTGATATGGCTGGATCAAGACCACCGGGTTGGGAAGTCCCTGCTCTCATCCCTGACTGACTGACAGCTTTTTCCCCTGTAGTTACCACTTTGACTACAGCTGTGGGTCAGAGCTTCCCAAACACCCTGCTGTGGTCATGCAGGACACAATGAACTTTCCTATCCAGGGGACTGTTCATTTGGATCTTCACAAATTAACTGGGGAGGGGGGGGGGGGGGGA